>JARHVA010005275.1:532500-700000 GCA_037957365.1 Torreya grandis | reverse complement strand
ATACAATGTCACCAAGAATCATATTTTACAATGTTGGGGTATAGGTACAACATGTAACACATGATCCTATCTCTATCTAATAACCTAAGGTAAATTGTCATTGATATCATGGGGAAACCCATGTGGCCGATACATAAAAATATCCCCCATATATCTAGTTACTAATTAAAATAACATGGCCCATAGTCATATACCAATGATAAATAATATTATACAAATTTTGCATTAGTTGTACCCAAATAACTGACCCTATGTCATATAGATTACCCTACTCTAAAATAGACTAACACAAGGTAACTACATATAGTGGCACCTTCCCATATGACTTGTGATACTTCACACAAGCTATCATAAAGAAAATAATAATCTTCCAAATATCTATAATATTTGACACATAAACATCAAATAGACATACACACAAACCATCAAAATGCCTCTTAGACATGGTTGTATACACATAATATTTGCAAATTTTTATCACTTATTGATTCTATTTATCTTGTAAGAACCTATCGAATCTCAATATATTTGAATGCATGCCCTAAGGGGTGTACCATAAAAGGGGTGGAAGACCATTAATGATTCAAAGGATTGTTGTCCCTTTTTCTATTTGTTATCTACATACTTGTCTCCTGAAAACCATTTCCCTAAGTTTTTTCTTCTATGTTACACACTCCTTAGTCATTTCCCACCTTTCGTCCCCCTTTTCCAAACCCAAATCCCATTTAAATTTTTTATAGTACTAGTTGACTTGGTCAACCCTATACTCTTATGGGTAAAATTCATTTAGGGTCTATGTCAGCTCTTAGCTAACCTAGCCCATGACCTAGTGACTTTTGTCCATAACATTATTAGGTCGATTGGGTTGACCCTGTCATCTAAATTTTTTGAAAGGGCTTAGGGTTAAATATACCTATATATAAAAGATCATTTCACCATTATTTATGTAATAGAAAGTAAGAGCTATTATGTATCTACTTATTCACCATTCCACTTGAGGAATAAACTTAGGGTTTCATACTTTCTTTGGAGATGTGGATCTTATCTTGTGGAGAATTATTTTGGATGCATTGATAGGTTGTGTAGCCTAGAGGTGATGTATCATTGTCATCCTTACATAACATAATAACCTCTTGAAAAGCACCTTGGCCAAGGGAGAGAATGAGGCCCAATGGGTTCATCTTCAAAGGTAAGTATTCTGAACCTTGTTCATCCTTTGTGAGAGTAGATAGATATGCATTTGTGCTTCTCTTCCATGAATTAAGATTATGTATACATTGAAATGAGTATGTCTTCTATGTATGTTTAATTTTGTTGTTTATTACCCCCACTTTGTGTCACAAGCTTTGGTGAGCACTAGATTAGACTTTAGTTTACTTTTTATTAGTTTAGTCAATATGAAAACATAGGGCTTAGTTAGGTTTATTTCATGATTGTGCTTGACTATAGGCTTTGGAGCCCTCCATAGTATTGTTTATTGTGATAAGAGATCCCTTAATTGGGTCTAGTGGATCCCCATATTGGTCATGTTCTTGATTATCTAATGTATCCCCAATCAAAAGTGTAAGTATGATCTATCTTATTCGAGTTAAGATTAATTTATAGACATGATTCATTTCTAATTGCATACATTCTAGTGAACCTGAATTGAATCTAACCCTTGCAAGTTTTATTTCACATTTTTCATTTTTTATCATTTTATTTATTATTTTTATATATTTGTGATGCTAGGTTGATAGTGCCAATATAGTTTCTAAATTATTTGCATAGGTTTAACATGTAGTAGCATCAAAATGACTCTACTCTATTTGTGTAGGTCTTCATCATATATAGGTTACTAGGTTGATTAGGTCAACACAATACATGTTATTACTTCTAAATAGGCTACTAGGTCAACACTATTAGTATAGTATTCTTCATAGGCTTCAAAAAATAGGGAATTTTAGAACAAAGTCAACCCAATTGACACAGTTGGTAGATTTTTCAAGAAAAAATCAAGGCACTTCAATAGAAATCTCACTTTCTTCTGCATCTTCCAACCCACCAAGGTTCCTTTCTCTCTTTCTCTATAATTTTTTTTATTCATTATAATTTTGTTTTTTAGAGTTTGTAGTCTTTAAAACTACCCTTATACAGCAAACTAGGTCAACCTGTCAACCTAGTTCTATATTTTGCCTTTTATTTGAAAGACTAGGTCAATACTATCGACATAGTTCTTAATAAACCCTTACTTCAATAGTAAAACAACAACATTGTTGACCCTATACTATAATCTCTACATACACTATCATCTAAACTAACACTATACTATGTCTCACATTTGGAATTTACATCTATATGTTAGTAATTACTTCACACTTTCACTTTCAATCATTTGCATCCTTAGAATAGATCACATAGTCTAATTAGGTGGTTTTTCAATATACCATTTAGTTGTACTATTTTTATCTTTCTTGCACACACTACCAAATCACATAATCTTAAAACACATTTAAATAATTGTCTACCCAAGGCCTACCTAATTAGATTTCATCACCAAGGGGGAAGCCGACTTGGGTTTATATCCAAGTATAAACACGTGGTTAATGGTATATATTGGAAAATCATCTGACACCCTTATCACTATGGTGTGTGAAGTGAGGGTGTAGGCCCCAATACCATTGCCAACACATATCCCTTTCATTCTAAATGTCTTGAAACCATCCATAAATTATTTTCTAGTTCGTTAATTTCAACTAAGTTCCTATCACACTTAAAATCATACTCTAATAATCTAACAACATTAAATATGACCACTTAGTTAGCTTTTACTTTTCAAGTTGATTATTTGTTCTTTGCTCAATTATATGTTTTATTGTAAAATTTGCAATGGCTAGTGTTGGTGCAAGGTTTTGTGTTGTGTGCCTTAACTGTATAATTATCATTGACCCAATTGATTGTGTGTTCTCTTTTCATTTCTTATTTTCAAGTTTACTTGATAAAAAATTCTTCTTGTTTTAATACACTATCATTCTACTCAACATAGTCTCTTACAGACTATTTATTTTCCCTACCTATAGTATTGAGTCAACCCTATCAACACAATATTATTTTTTGCCTCTTAGGATATAGTACTAGATCAACCTTATTGACTTTATACCCTTATTTGACTACTTTATATCCTATTTACATAACTAGGTTGACTCTATCAACTATGTCTCCTTATTTTCTCCATTTTTAGACCCTATGTTTAGTACTAGGTTGACCTAGTCAACTCTATGCTCTTAGGTATCCCTTCTTACTTCCTTGATTTTACATCACCTTTAAATTATCTATTCTTTCTCCTTCATCATTAAATTCATATTTTAAGACAAAATTGAGTTGAATTTAAGGATATGATGATTCTTACCAAAACTCATAGGGTATCCTATAAGTAGATTATCACTCTTCTCCTAGATGAAATTAATGTTCATATAGCCACTCACACAAAAAACTATGGGACCCCTCCTCATTCCTTTTCCCTTCATAATCCTCTTTTCTCACTTTAAGATCAACTTGAATTAGAGTATACACCTAAAATTATCTTATTTATCGCTAAATTTCCTAAACATCAAGGAAAAAACCCTTATACCATTCACCATCTCATGATTAGTGGTCAAACCAAAGAGCCTCATTCACCTTCTCCCACATTCTCACATGGATTTTGGGATACTATAGTATTTTCTTCTCAACCTCTTCCATCTATTTTTACCACTTCTCATGCCATGACTTCTTCTTATTTGACTTCCTCTACCTCCATGCCTAGTATCTATACTAACATGATAGGTTTGTTTCCAACTATTATTCGCTTTTCTACATTCAAAGGAAGTAAGAAACTAAGATTAAATGGTCAGGGGTTTGTACGTACCCAGATGAAGTTTTCACACCGTATCCAGATGATTGAAGGGACTCCTCTTTGGCTATGGAGGATGACACCTGTAGAGAAAAAGACTTAAACAAAGAGATTGTTAGATGGATATAAGGTGGATTGCCAAGCAAAGCTCGGTCCCAGAAGTGCAAAGACTTCCTTGTGGGATGATAGTCCACTAGTTGATAAAAGAGTGTTGTTAGAAAGAGAAATAATGAAAGGCTAAACAAAAGGAATAGAGATAATGTGTACCTGTATTTTGTTGTCTACCTCTCACAGTCACCGATGCCAGTTAGTCTACCACAGTTGGTTGGTTAAGGTTGCCGATGTCGGTAGGGGAAATGGTCAATGTCGGTCTGGTTGACAGAGGGGTTTGGAAGGAGTCTGGGTCTATGCAGGGGATGCAGGACAGTGGACAGGGTCTTTAGGAGGGACAAAGGTAGGGGATAAGTTGTCAAGATGGGTCAGGGTAGAAGACAGGCTTTTCAGCCTCTCAGGAATAAGTTTAGTCAAGTTTGGTCTAGTTGATAGCCGGGTCTAGTCTGGTCTACAGTACTTAGAAATAGTAAAAAGAGAACTAATTACTGATGCTTTCTAAACTACTAAAATAAAAGGGTAGAAGAAATACTTAGCTCCTTAGTAGGGAACCAAAAGTGTAGGAGACCTGTTGCTGATGCAGCTGATGTAGAAGACTTCCTGCAATATTTCAATCAGAGGTAGGGTGACTGATGTAGAGTCCCTATAACTTGTGATGCTTGGTGTGCATCTGAGAGAGAGAAAGAGAGAGAGAAAGGTCAAATACCAGGAGCCAGAGAATTAAAATTCAAGTCTATGATTAGTTTTTTTTTTGGCCTACAAGTTGGTTTTAAGTAATCGACGTCGACAATCCCGCTGGCGTTGGCCGACGGGTAACCGACATCAGTGGCTAGAAGATGGGTAGAAAGGATATTTTTAGCCTTTTGCCCATTCCTTCATCTATCAGGTTCAGTGGTTGTGGTAAAACTATTGAAGGTAGGTTTAATAGGCATGAGAGGTTAGTGGGAGGGTTGAAATAATTAGTCATAGGGTAATGAATGAGGGTATCCAAGGGTGAGGTGTCAAGGGTAATGTGTCATGGGTGCGGTGTCAAGGGAGGTGTTATTAATTTAAAATAAGTTATTATTTTAAATTAATAAGTGTGTGGGTTAGAAATGTGTTAGAAGTGGACCAAGGGGACCAAGGGGGAGTCACCCAAGGAGTAGACACAATTTTGGTGTCTACATTTTCCCCTTTTTGTCTTCTTGGTTGTTCTAACGAACTGCAAGACAAAAATAGGAGTAAGTTGCCCCAGGTATGGGATAAGGTTGTTTTTGTCCTATTGGTTATTATGATGAACTACAAGACAAAAATAAGAGTTGGTTGCCCCAAATGAGGGATGAGGTAGCTTGGTTGTTTTTGTCCTATTGGTTGTTCTGGTGAACTTCAAGACAAAAATAGGAGTTGGTTGCCCCAGATGAGGGATGAGGTATTCCCCCTCAAAGTGGGAGTCAAGAGAAGGTACCCTGATATTGGGTGTTGATTTGACAAATAGAGGATGGATATGGTGAAGTTTGAGTGTGAATGCTGCAAGAGTTAAGATTGCACGTATACCACTTCACGAGATGGTCAGGTCAAATTATCGCAGTCAAAGGTTGAGGAGTGCTAAAATCAAAATAACCGGTCCCCAACATTTAGTCATAGCTGATTGGGTTATTTAATCCAAGCTATAGGTCCAATGGTCATCATGTTCCAAGTATCCTGGGCCTAGGAAGTGCTCCTGGAATACATGAAAATGTCACAAGTAGTGGGGATCAACTTGCTCGCGATCCAGTACTTGTGAGGGTCATAATGCAGGTTGCAGACAATTTGGATAACTATTCGTGAAGTAGCCTACATACAATCAAAACAACTAAGGCAAATTTACCTCAAAAATGGGTGTGGTCTGAGGAGATAGTTGTGATCTCCATAGTCATTGGTCGAGTCGAGTTGAGTCGAGATAGATAGTAGGTCCATTAGATGGACGGATGAAGGAATGGCTAAGCTAACCTCAGAGGACCCCATGTCAACTGAATGCTACCTACATAGCTCCTATTAGAAGGGCCTCAGGCCAACGTAGTTCTCCCAAAAGGGAGGAAGAGGGTCGGTTATGGATGGGGTCAAACTAGGTGAAGTTATGGTTAAAGGGAAAATGGTTTGTCCATCAGATAGATGAACAAATGGATATGGCCGAGCTAACCCCAGAAGATGTCATGTCATCTGAGTGTTACCTACATAGCCCTTGTTGGAAGGGCCTCAGACCAATGTAGTTCAAGATGGTTGATAGGTTGGTTTGGGTCGGGTGATAGATGATGAGGGTATGATGATGTTACAACCTTTTCCATGTGATGATGTATTCTGTAACATTGGTTGAGTGGTCTTTCATCCCTAGCAATTTTACACATTAGTAATGGTGTATGCTAAAAATGAATTGAGATTATTTATGCTTCAGCAAGTAATGGTTTATGCTTGACATAAATTGTGTCTGGTCGATAGTTTCTATGTGTATTGTTTTCCATAGAAACTATGTGAAATGGACCATGCCATGTCAGTGGTCTGAAAATGTTTGGTTTGGTTTGGTTGGATTTTGGTTTTGGTTTTGGATTTGGTTTGGTTGTATGTGACCAAGATGTGTAAGAAGTGAAAGGCGCATTGCTCTTTCATTGACAAGGACCATAATGATGGCATAAATGAGGTTTTTAGAAATAAAATCCCCATTCATGCATTATGTCGTTGACCATTGATTGTGTTAGAGGAGTACTCGAATCACTTGACGTTAAGTGAGCTTGAAATCCCTTGAGTATGTTGGGGTGATAGGTTTGATTATGTGAGATGTGGGGATAGGGTAACCCTTTATAGCAGGGAGAACTTTGCCCCTTTTATAGGTGACCCTGAGAATGACCATAGATAAGTCCATGACTTAATAGTTTTGTCAGCCAATTTTTTTTTTGGGTAGACTGATCAATGCGGGAAGTCTACATGGGGATGTCATTTTGCTTTGTGGTCATGTTGTGAAGCTGATCGATGAGGGAAGCTTCTGAGATAGTGTTGTTTGTAGCAATATTTGGGCATACCATCCTTCGAGGGAGTGGTCTATATTCTACTTTGTATATTTTTGAGGGCTTTGAATAGCTATCCTTTGAAGGAGCAGTCTATTAGCTACAGCAATGAGGATGTAGCTGTCCTTCGAGGGAGCAGTCTACATTTAGAGTTTTATGACCTTTTGATATAGGCATCCCACTTTTATATACTTTTTTTAATTTTTGACTTGACTTTTAGTCATGGATTTGACTATAGAGATTTGGAGGGTTCCCTTTTATTAGGACAAAGCATTCATGCTTAACAAAAGGGTTAACTAATGTTGGGAAAAAGGGTTGAAGGGAATAGGATTGATGATGATGAGGGTTGCTCAAGGGATGAGCTCAGGTTAAACACCAAGTGAATGATTACTTGACTAACAGTAGAATGGTCGAAGATGCAAGGCATTAAGGGGCTCAAGTTCTAGTTGGCCTTCAAGATAAGACAAACGATAAGTCCCTGATCCATACTTGTGCATTATGATGCAAGGTCTGAGTCAATTAGGAGCAAACTTGCCTCATTTACTTCTTTTCATGTTGGTCATGTGTTGGTTGATGGTTGGTTGATTAATGTTTGGTCAATGTTTGGTTGAAGTCATGATTAAAAGGTTGGTTGATGTGTTGTTGGCATGTTTTGGTCAATGTTGGATGTGAAGTTGGTGAGGATGTTGTTGGCATTGGATAGGGAGGCCGTCAAGACCTCACTTGTAAAGAAGTCCCCCTAGCATGGTGTAGTGAGAAGTGTTCTTGAAAAAAGCTCACCGTCTATTGCTAGAGAGTTTGGGAGGGATGATAGAATATGTCAAGTACTCCACGAGTCACTTATACCAAGCATCATGTGGACTGGTGAGGTTAGGAGGAATTTCCCACAGAGATGATGGTCGAGACATGTCCAAGATATAAATCTTGGGTTGTGTTGGTTGAGAGGTCTTGACGAATAATGGATATGTCAAAGGTGTAGATGTTTGGTTTGTTCCTTTATTTTTCATAGTTTGACGCCTGGTGGCCACATTAATTGTGTTGATTTTGAATAAAGGTGGTGGAGGGACCATAGTCTTGTGTGGGGATCCTGATTTAGGTGATGAGGTTTTGGAGGCATGTGATGGTGTCGAATGTTTGTCAAAAATGTAGTTAGAAGAAGCCTCAATGTGAGGGGTGTCCTTTGCCAGATGTTGACGGATGACAGCTTTAAGAGCACAACAATGCTCAGTGTCATGTCCAGGTGTGCGATGATATGCACAAAATTTAGTGTCGTCAAACCAAGATGGTTTTGATCTGAGAGTTGATGAGTGTGATGGTGAAAAGGGTTGGGAGACCTGAGATGGTGTTGGAGATTTATCAAAGGGGTCCTTAATGAGGAGAGTGCCCTTTTTCAAGTGTTGATGGATGAAAACCTTAAGAGCATAGCAATGCTCAGTGTCATGCCCAGGTGTGTGATGATACGCACAAATTTTAGTATCATCAAACCAAGGTGGTTTTTGTCCGAGAGGTTGAAATGGTTTGATAGGTGAAAGAGTGATGTTAGAGGATTGTAACAATTGGTGTAATAGCAAGGTATAAGAACCTGCTAATGGGTCTGCATGTTGTGTTGTAGTAAAAGTTGACAACTTCTATTTAGACATTGTTGAGGGGGTGTTTCATATCATCCTTTTGTTTGGTTGTGTGGCCAGATGTGTAGATGACACTTTTGTGGTAGGAGGAATTGGATGTTTTAAAGGAGGTATGTTTTTGTTAGGTGTTGGTAATAATGGAGGTGATTTATTTTTGTTGCATGTCGGAGTAGAAAGCACTCCTATTAAGGTGGATGGGTGTGGGCCCAAAATAGAGGGCAATGGTGATGGTGGAGGAGGAGTTCTTTGACGTGTTTTAGTAGCCTTCTTTAGTTTAGTGTGAGGACTACTAATGTGAGGGGTGAGGTTTAAATCTACCCTCACCAGATCTTCTTCGATCAAAGTAGGTGAGGTGACGAGTTCCTCTCTCGGTGGAGAAGGGATTGGAGATTGTGGCTCTTCGAGAGGGCAGAGCGCAGGGATGATCATGGCTTCCTCATATGGTCTAGGAGTGGGGAACGTATGATCCCCCATTGATGATAAGGAGGATGAGGGTGAGGCAGTAGGCGTTGGTGCCATCAAGGCATCCTCCAATATGGGAGAGGTTAAGGTAAACTCTCCCACATGTGAAAGAGGTGTGGATGGAGGATTATCCTCCATTGGCAGAGGACAAATAGGAGAAGAGGGCTCTTCTACCCATTGTGGACAAATAGGAGAAGAAGGCTCTTCTACCTGTGATGGACAAATAAGAGAAGAGGGCTCTTCTACCTTTGGTGGACAAATAGGAGAAGATGGCTCTTCTACCTATAGTGGGCAAATAGATTAAATAACCTCTTTGGACTATGGGAGAGGTTAGTTAGGAATGTCAGAAAAGACCGTGTTGACCGTGCATATATTATGCTCTTGCGGGTCATCCGCCATGGTCTGAATGTTGTTTTCGCTAGGGGGATGGTTAGGGAATGGTTGTCTAAAGATGTCTATGTTTTGGTTAGCCGGTGCATTCGGGTTGTCCAAAACAAGATCCCCCTTATCTAACATGTCTTGGACAATGTTTTTAAAGGTTTTGCAGTTGTCTATGTATGTCTTTTGACACGATGATAATTGCAGAAGTCATTTTCCCTGTACCATGTAGGGATAGGTTTTGAGGGGTCAAATTGGGGTGGTCAAATTTGAGGGAGATTGAGGACCCCCTACATGATGAGTTTGTCCAACATGAAAGCATATGATTCTCCTATTGGAGTGTATTGACATTGTATGTACCATTGTTGGAATTGTCTTGTGATGCTTTGTGATGTGGAGGGTTCGGATTGGTTGGTTGTTGTTGATGATGGTGATCTAAAGACCATAGCATTTGCCACTCCCTTGGGTTTGGAGTGGGAAGAAGTAGATTTGGATGAAGAAGGGTCATTGGATTTTGTGTTACTACACAATTTGACTCTATCTTCTTCGATCGCGCGGAGTTCAAGCTTTTAGGCCATCGTGAAAGCTACATCAAATGTGTGGAATGTTTAAACTCGCAAGGTAGATGAGATGTGTTTGGCACATGCTCTAGAGAAGAGCTCGATGAGCTCAGATTGAGGTAAAGAAAAGGAGAGTTGGTTGATTAAGCTTCTCTAATGAGCAATGAAATCAGCTATTGATTCATCTTCAAACTATCTGATAGAGTAAAGGTCTGTGATGGAGACATTTTTAGTTATGTTAATTGAAAAGTGGTCAAGAAATAGCTGGCCGACTTGAGTGAAAGAAAAGATAAAGTGACTGGTAAGGGAGCTATACCAATCGAGGGCAGCATCAGAAAGTGACATGGGAAATGTACATAGTAACAATGCATCATCATGTGATATAAGGTAACAAGCGTGTCTAAACGCTCGTAGATGTTGCTGTAGGTCCTCTTTACTCTAAAAATGAGTAAAATTGGGGAGTTTCCACTGACTTGGATATGGTCAGATTGGGACTGAAGGATGAATGGGTTTATTACAGATTTGTTCATATTAGAGAACATTTCTTGAACCAGAAATGGATGTCTCAAGATTAGACATCTTATCCATCAACATCTTGATTAGATCGGTTGATGGATTTGCAAGTGGGGTACCCCCTAGATTGTAGGGCACTTGGAAGACATTAGAAGGGGTGTATGACATAGTTGGTTGCGCTTGTATAGGTGCAACGTATTGATAACTAGTCATAGGGGCTGATGTTGAAGTGAAGGGTGGTTATGTCATAAAGCTAAGAGGCATAACTTGACTTGATGTTGTCAGAGGTGGTTGAATGGTGGCAACACTAGCCAAAGGATGAGTAGCCACCCTTGTGTTGATGGGTGCAAGGGTAGGTAGGATGGAGACAACTAGGTTTTGGAATGGTGTAGAGCTTTGTTGGATGGTTTGTGGTTGATGGGGGGCCGAAACCCCAATGGAGGTGGGTCCAAAAATAGAAGGAGAAGCCACACCTTGAATATTAGTCATGGTCAGGTTGTTGACTGAGGCAATGGCTTGGGTGTCTATGGGTTGAATTATGGAGGCGATTGATATAGTTTCCATCTCAAGTAAGGAAGTTGGCATCCCATAAACTGGGTTGCCTAAAGAGTCTCACATTTGAATTCTCATGAGATAGTGTTAAAGGGCCTTGACATTGAGATCAAGGAACCTTTCAAAGTCTTGGTCCCCTTCGGGAACAATAGGGGGTTGAGTCGGGGTTCACTAGGTAGGAGTTTATTCAGTTTCCAAATGATACTCCATTAGGGGACTTGTTATAGAAGGCAAAGGTGGAAGTGGTTGTTGCCTTGCGTGGTCAACAAGAGTTTTGGTTTGACTACGTGTCAAAACCATACAAGGCAAAAAGGGTCAGGTTCCAGAAACTATGTATTTTCAGTTTCAAAAACTAGAATGTGTGTCTAACAGCAAGAAAGTTGGGTTTTAAGACTGTTGTTTTGGAAGAAAGATTTTGACAGTAATCGACGTCAATAGAAGAACCGATGTCGGTGAAGTAAATTGCTAATGTCAGTCAGATAACTGATGTCGGTGAGTAATAGATGACGACGTCGGTGGAAAAACTGATGTCGATTACTGTGTATTTCTAGAAACTAAAAGTTTTTGGAAGAAAGAAGAAAATTCTGAGTTGTCTTTAGATCTCAGAATGCGACCTCACCAAATCAAAAAATTAGATACAAATAGGAAAATAGATGAAGACAAGCAGACTCTAAACATTAATTTCTAAGAATAATTATTAGAGTCTTGTTGGCTTATGCCTTAGAAGAATGTGTTTGGGAAGTTGGCTTTTAGAATGGGTACTAAAATAAGTAGTCTAAAGTTGGTTTTGGGTTAGTTTTGGTGCTCAATATCTGTATTAGGTTCCGTATGTGGCCTGGTGCTAAGGAGCAAGCTCCCCTCACTTCACGAGCCAAGAGATAAGATGGGTCACTTAGCTAGTATATACTTCCCCTAGAGTTTATACTTTGCTAGAGAACAGAGTGGGTTCTCCCCTTGGTAGTGAAGTCCAAGTGGGATTACTAGGAAGCGTAAGGTATCTGCTAGGTGATGAAATCCTAGTCGGGCCTTGTCTCAGGTAAGTTTAGATGTTTGATTTTTTGAATGTGGTCAGGTCATGTAACATAAGTGGACTACGCTTTATTCATAATGCGTTTTAGAGTTACTAGATGAGAGAGCTAAAAATGCATTCAAGCATGAATGAGATGCAATAGATTTTAAGCCCAAATTGAAATGTTTTGTTTAGATTCAAACAAGTTGAAAAAAGGTTAAGAGTATGAACTTCACTACTCTAAGATGCAAGAAGGAAAAGTGACAAGAAGAAAAAGAAAGATTCTTTTTAACTTCCACTTATGGTTTCATTTCAAAATAAAGAGATAGAAGAAAAAGGATGCAAGATGAAATCTAATGCACCTATATGAATGTTTTGTTTTAGAAGAAATGAACCCAAGGAAAATTCCAGGGTCCCACCAGGCATGCTAGAATGTTTTCAACTATTTTTCACTTTTCTACATTTAAAGGAAGTAAGAAACTAAGATTAAATGGTCAGGGGTTTGTACGTACCTGGATGAAGTTTGTGCACCGTATCTAGATGATTGAAGGGACTCCTCTCTGGCTGTGGAGGATGACACCTGTAGAGAGAAAGACTTAAACAAAGAGATTGTTAGATGGATATAAGGTGGACTGCCAAGCAAAGCTCAGTCCCAAAAGTGCAAAGACTTCCTTGTGGGATGACAGTCCACTAGTTGATAAAAGAGTGTTGCTAGAAAGAGAAATAATGAAAGGTTGAATAAAATGAATAGATATAATATGTACCTATATTATGTTGTCTACCTCTCACAGTCACTGATGCCAGTTAGTCTACCGCGGTTGATTGGTTAAGGTTGCCGACGTCAGTTAGTATGCTGACATTGGTAGGGGAAATGGTCGATGTCAGTCTGGTCGACAGAGGGGTTTGGAAGGAGTCTGGGTCTATGCAGGGGATGTAGGATAGTGGATAGGGTCTTTAGGATGGACAAAGGTAGGGGATAAGTTGTCAAGATGGGTCAGGGTAGAAGACAAGCTTTTCAGCCTCTCAAGAATAAGTTTGGTCAGGTTTGGTCTAGTTGATAGCCAGGTTTGGTCTGGTCTACAGTACTTAGAAATAGTAAAAAGAGAACTAATTACTGATGCTTTCTAAACTACTAAAATAAAATGGTAGAAGAAATACTTAGCTCCTTAGTAGGGAACCAAAAGTGTAGGAGACCTGTTGCAGATGCGGCTGATGTAGAAGACTTCCTGCAATATTTCAATCAGAGGTAGGGTGACTGATGCAGAGTCCCTATAACCTTTGATGCTTGGTGTGTGTCTGAGAGAGAGAGAGAAAGGTCAAATACTAGGAGCAAGAGAATTAGCATTCGAGTCTGTGATTAGTTTTCTATTCGGCCTGTGAGTTGGTTTTAAGCAACTGATGTCGGCAATCCTGTCGGTGTCGGCCGATGGGTAACCAACGTCGGCGGCTAGAAGATGGGTAGAAAGGCTATTTTTAGCCTTTTACCCATTCCTCCATTTTTTGGGTTTAGTGGTCATGGTAAAATGGTTGAAGGTGGGTTTAATAGCGTGAGAGGTTAGTGGGAGGGTTGAAATAATTAGTCATAAGGTAATGAATGAGGGTATCTAAGGGTGAGGAATCCAAGGGTGAGGTGTCAAGGGTGATGTGTCATGGGTGAGGTGTCAAGGGAGGTGTTATTAATTTAAAATAAGTTATTATTTTAAATTAATAAGTGTGTGGGTTAGAAATGTGTTAGAAGTAGACCAAGGGGACCAAGGGGGAGTCGACCAAGGAGTAGACACAATTTCGGTGTCTACAAGGTTATACATCGAGTGGGCCTCTTCCAAGACCCAAACTTCCAACTTCTTCCACTAGTGCATAATTTTCTACCGATGGTAATCATGATATAGTGTGATTCCTTATCATCCCTCTACTATTCAATATTTTTCCACAAAATCAAATTATTCCACTAGTGCCTCACATTCTAATAGTTCTTCTTAAGCTCCTACTAACACCCATAGTGGTACCCAAGCCATGACTTCCAATTCTAATAATTTAAATAATTCCAACAATGTAACTCAAACTCACCAACTCCTTTTACAAAATCTTAATCAAATGAATGATTTTCAAGCTAATAATAAAAATCAAATGGTGCAAATGCAAAACCACCTTATTTATCTTCAAACACACCCTCAACATATGCCACGGGGGAATGCATAATCAAAATTTTCCCCTAACTCCTCTTAGAGATTACCATGGTAATATTATCCCTCAACCTCCTCTTGTCAACAAGATTAATAAAGCATATTAAAAATGAGCCTCATACATCTAAAATTTATAATATCAATATAGGAGGTATGCTCCCTACCATTTCTTATAATGGGTCAACCAATCCTACTCTCCATCTAAAATCATTTAGAAATCTATATAAATACTAGGTCAAATTAAATACATTTTCCTCTACCAAGCTATTAGCCAAAACTATCATAGGTAATGTTTTATATAGGTAAAGCCAACTAAACCTCAATCTATTAATAGTTTGGAAGATTTAGTAAATGCTCTATTTCAAGAGTTCCAAATTAGTGATCTTCCTAAGAATACCTTGGCCCATTTTATCAATTTTGATCAACTTGAAATTGAAACTACACAAGCTCTTTTTTAAATATTAAAGACATTGTCCAATATATGTGAAAATAACATGTCCAATGATAACTTTTTCCATCTATTTACCAATGCTCTTTTTCCCAAGTTATAATATCAGGTTTAGACTCTCTCTCTCTCTCTCTCTCTCTCTCTCTCTCTCTCTCCTCTCTCTCTCTCTCTCTCTCTCTCTCTCTCTCTCTCTCTCTCTCTCTCTCTCTCTCTCTCTCTCTCTCTCTCTCTCTCTCTCTCTCTCTCTCTCTCTCTCTCTCTCTCTCTCTCTCTCTCTCTCTCTCTCCATGTACTTTAGAGGAGGCTATTAACCAAGCTAAGCCTCAATATTTACTTATGCATCAATTCAATCCACCCCAACCTTTTATGGGTCCTCATTTGTTACTCAAAAACAGTAATTTTCATGCTACCAATGATGGTATCATGGAATCTTATGACACCATTCACACTATTCAAGATGTTTATCTTAACCAATCTTTAGAACTAGCACCCCTTCTAACCAATTTACCAATCCTCATTTATCTTCACTTAATAACATAAATGTTCACAAAATTTTATCCTTACTAGAATTACTAAAATTTCTACCCAGGCCTCTCCCAAAGAGACCTTGCTCCCACTTGTCATATGAAATATTGGTATGATCCCAATAAATTCTATTGGTTTCACACTAGTTGGGGTCATTTTCATGAGACATGTAAATAACTTCATAATTTGGCTATGGATTTTCTTTTTGGTCCTGATTTTTACCATGATTCCATCATTTAAAAATGATAACAAGCCTATTACATTACTTTTAGATCCCATGAAACAAATACTAAATCTCAAGATTTGAATCAAGATACTGCTCATTTTGCCATCTATAAAGATTCTCTTCCAAATCACCAAGATAACCAAGACAAGCTTACCCCTTCTACCAATAATTTATAAAGTCTTATTGACCCAACTCCTAAATATAATATGGTTAATATGACTAATATATGAAGGGTAGTTTCTTTCATTGATCTTTAACCTATCTACACACCTCTATTGTCTTGTACATTTGATGTTATCCAAGATTCTTCTCCAACTCAATTAAATAAGTTGGGGAAAGATGACCTTATAACTTTTGATGAACCAATTCCAACTATTCCCTTGTATAACACTTTTCATTCTATTTATACCATCCCTCCATCTTCTTTACCTATCACCAATGATACTCAAACTTCTCTCAACACTTCTAAAGTGATTTACCCCCATTAACGGTGAAGGAGTTAAAGGCTCTAAAATGTGAAAAGCACAAAATAATTTGATCAATCTCAATAACATATTTATTCTAATGTAAAAACATTACAATATATAGAACATCAATCTCCTAAAAAATAGGAGAAAAAACTAATCCTATCCTAACTATATGTGATTTGAATATATCACTTTTATTTATTAAATGTATTATTTTATTTTCATATCAAAATGTTAGGGATAAATCCCAACATTCACCCCTTTAGTTCTAACATACACCTAAAATTGCCCCCTAAATATAGACATTGGGTTTTACCTGAAAATGCATCCATTATATAAATTATTACATTGAACCAATTCGAAAATAATAATTCACTATGGCTCATCTTAAATTAAAATAAAACTTATCAAATAAATTTGACTCACTTTAATTTTAAATAAACCTATTTATTAAACTTTGCATGGACTTAATAATCCTAAAAATAAACAAAATATTAAAAAACTATAACAAACTCATACTCATAATAAAACTAAACCTAAAAATATAGCTTATAACCTAAAATTGTGGGTGATTTTAGATCTTGTGGTGAGTTGTCTGAGAGAAAATCATTATAGAGTGAATGATTGTCATGGATTTCAGATTATTGACAAATCTAGGATTAAAGCAAGTTGTTCTAAATGGCTATCTCAACCTATTCAAATATCATAGGCCCTAAAAATAAAATTTTATTCCCTTTCATGACAAGAACAATGATGGTAGTTGGTGGTCTTGTAATGACAAATGGTGTTGGAGTTCACTAGGAAAAGATCAAGCTGTGATGAATCACCCACCTAGTAAAGAGGGTAGACTTTAATAAAAGCTTATCTATATTCAACTTAGTTCTCCATAGATATATAGGTTTTAACAACTTGGTAGTCATTGTTTTGTTAGATGGAGAAGAGTCTATGATGGAGTAAGTCAAGAGAGATTGTGTAGATGATGTTGGGTCACCAATTTTGGATAAGAGTAGGAGCCATTTTAGATCTACTATATGGGAGAATATCAATCTTCACAAATCAATCACAAAATTCCATATAGGTAGAAACTACTCAATCCATATACCAAGGCCATTTGAAAAATCAATTTGTAGGAGATCGATAATGGTGAGCTTGGTGAATGGAGCCATATGTGTTATAAGATGACACAGGCCAAATGGAAATTAGATCGTGAAGTCAAGAGATGCAGATGGATCTATATAAAAATTACAAGAAAATTAAAAAACTCTAGATTTTCTCTACAAATGTTGTAGGATATAATTTCACACAAATACATATCCACACAAAACTATAATATAGTCTAACATTCACACAAAAGATTGTAGAATTGCACATGATCTACATTATTCTTCTACTATCAACATGAATGCATAGCCTTTAGAATGAAATGGCTTTCTCACATGGTCCACACTGATTAGCCATATTATGAACAAGGACAAAATTGCAAAAATTTCCATTGAACCTGATCTGATACTACTAATGGATTTACCCCATTAATGGTGAAGAACCAAAGGCTCTAAAATGTTAAGAGCACAAAACAATTCAATCAATCTCAATAACATATTTATTTGAATGTAAACATTACAATATATAAGACATCAATCTCCTAAAAAAATAGGAGATAAAACAAATCCTATCCTAACTCTATGTTATTTGAATAAATCACTTTTATTTATTTTATGTATTATTTTATTTTCATATCTAAATGTTAGCACTAAATCCTAACAACTTCTTCTAGAAATTCTCAAAACCAACCTACATCAACTACTTCATCTTCTCAACATAGTCTACAAATGTATCCTCTTACTAAACCTTCTACTTATTATCAATATAAATTCCAATCTACTTAGGCTTCTCCTTCCAAGGAACTCCTTCAACACTATGCACCTCTTTCTAACAATCTTCTTATGGTTTATGATGAGTGGGATCCTATCATAAAACTCACTAATCTCCCATCCTAATTCCTATTTCTTGAGATTATAAGGACCTTTATGAATCATTGTAAACATCATATGTAGTTTTTGTTCAAAATGAACATCCCTCATGCCCCTAGTAGGATGTAAAACAACCTTATCTGGATCTGAAGATATCATATTGCAAGAATGAGAAGAGATGTCCATCCATGTTGATGAAATAATAGACATTTCTCTTTCCCTCAAATTTACCATCACATCCATGATTATTGATGATATTCTACTTCATGTATATGATCCTCTTATATTCATTAGTTTCTAAATTGGTGATATCCAAGTCAAGCATGCCTTGATAGATGAGGGTTCCAGCACTTGTGTTGCCTCTCTCAATTTTATCAAAACCCTTAGATATGTAAAATATAATATTAAATCCACATTCAGCACATGTCAAAGCTATGATCGAAGGCAAATGCATCCTTTAGGTTATGTGTGGATCCCCATTAATATCCCACCTATCACCATTCATATGAAAGTGATGATATTTAATTTTCCTCTATCTTAGAACATTCTGCTTGGTAGTCCATGGACTCATTATATGAGATAAATTGCTTCTTTTTCTTTCCATTTCATTAAATTTCCTCATAATGGAGCCATATATAAGACTCAGGGTGACACTAACCCTTGGAATATTGAACAATTCCAAGATCAAGGTGTATTCAATATTCCTACCCTTGAACCCTTGCCAAGTGTTTCATTTTATGAGTCTCAATAATTTAACTTTCCCATCCATTCTACTTGAGGTTACGATGATCATCCCAAACTCATTGGGAATATTCCCCTTAACCTCTTATATTTTGATGATGATGAGCCTAATGAGATCAATCTCAAGATTAAAAATTATGATCTATCACCTCATCTCATCTCTCAACTTCCTAATTCTTTTCAACCTCATTATCGTTAACCACCTAGTGATGACATCCTTGTTGTTTTAACTAAGACTAGGTATTTAATTTATCACACCCCCTCAGATGACAATGTGATCCCTACCTACGTCATTTATCTTCATACACCTGATTATGATGATGGTTATACCTTAGAAGATCCATTATTATGAGGTCTTGTTTAGGCCTGTGATGTTGAGATTATCCATTATTGTTTGTCTTTACTTCAGTATTTTAGTATATCTTCCTATGTTCCATCATATATCATTCCTAATTTTAGAATTTTTCCTCTTTATAATAGGTTATATATGGTATAGACACCTCCAATTTATTAATAACCTCATAGGAGTATGCTTATGGATCGTGTTATAGTTGGGCCCTATCGCTTTGATAGATACCATAACCCCTCTAGCCTAATTATCCCTAAGATGCATGTAACTCTCCTTTATCCTTTTTTAAACCCCACCCATCCTTTAATACATCCCAATTTATATTCTATTCCTACTTTTGACCTATCATTACTGCTATCGAGCCTTACCCTATATCTCCACTAGCACCACCTTCTCTTGATGATGGTTTGCTTTCTTTACCACAACTAGATCCTCTATCCACTAAATGGGTCGATCAACCTTCCCAAGCTCCTTCCACTTTTCTTACACCTCTTCTTATGAGTACACCTATCAAGACTACTCATAGGCATATTTGTTTCTTCCTTGGCATAAATAACCATTCATCCATGCATTGTCACAAATTCTACCAATATATTGATACTCTACATCCTAATACTCCCCAATCCTCAGACAATGATATCCCTCACCCAAAGGTAATACCTAAATATATTCCTAAGCATGAAGAGGTATATTATCTCTAGCACTAATTTAGAACCCATCATATTGATCATTGTCATATCCTTCAATAACATCTTAAATATCACCTTTTAACTATTCTTGCACCTTCTACCATTCCTCCCACAAGTTATCCTCATAATAAGGATCCCCCTTCTTCCCCTATGGTTCCACCTACTATGGTTCCATTTCCTCCTATGGTCCCTTTATCACCTCATATTCTTCCACTCATAAATCCCTCACTTGTGGACCTTCCTCCACCCATGAATCCCTCACCCATGGACCTTCCCTCACCTATGGATCCTTTTCCACCTATGATTCCCTCACCTATAGATCCTTCCCCATCGGTGATCCCTTCATATCCTATAGAAACCACTCCCATACACTCTCTTAAGCACCCCTTGCATGATATCCCTCCTTAGCATGATCCATAAATCATTCCTACCTTTTTTATTTAGGATATTAGATGTGAAGTATTTTCCCAGTTTTCACTAAAGATAGATGAGACATTAGTTGTAGTTTGCATTCAACTTCATAGAGGCTTATCAGATGTTCTAGATAATGTGTATGGTCAAATTTATCAGTACTTATGAACACATGGATGGTGTTATTATATTTTCATTTTGATTGGATGTGTGCTCCAACTATATCTTTATCTATTTGTTATATCATTTGACATTGTGTCAAATTCTTATTTATCTTACATGGTGACTTTTCTTTTTCACTTTATATTTCTTATGATGGCATTTATGTTTTCTTATTAATTTCTTCTTTATCATTGGCTTCTTTTTATTCTTGATTTTCATTTATCATGATTCTCTTGTTGCTATATTATCTCTATAAACATAGATAATTATCATCGTGACTTGGTTATACAAACCTTGCTCCCTTTAGTCATTCTTTCTATACCATGTGATCAGTTAGCAAATAATTCATCTCATTATAATCTCCTCTTAATAGTCCACTTTGTATCTCATTTTATTCCCCTTTATTCCTTTTCACAAACTAAGTATACACATGGTTGAGACTTGAGATAACATGCTAGTTCATTGTTAAGCCTATGTGTCCTAGTTAGTCTTATCTTTGATTACTTAGCTTCCTCTAACCTACGCCTAAAGCTCATTCATGTGTATCACTCTATATCTCATGACTAGTAATTCTAAGTTCATATGAAGGAGGAATCTTAAAAATATATAAATATTCAAAATCTAAATCATTTAACAAAAGACAATGACCTATAAGGCAACATTCAAAATTATCAAAAGTCAAATTACACTAAAATACCTCATCTAAATCACATCCCCTTTATCTAGTTGAAGATCAAAATCCACGATTGACCTCATGATAGAGATGAGATTCATTTGGGTGTGGTAGGCCATTAGATTAGAAAAGGAGAATAAAAAAATATTTTAGTGCTCCATACTTTTTCATGCAAGTACCCAATCTTCATAGTAGACCGATGACTCTATAAGGGGTCCTAAGGAATGGAGAACATGTTGTGTGAAGGTAGGTCCATTTTTATTTTATTTTACAAATCTACCTTCATGATTTGATATTAGTATCACACTTATTTTCATACACATCTTTGTGTCTATAGCGAATAGGTTTCCTTTATACATTGATGGTCACTAGTCACTTAGTGTCTTCTCATGTCCTTAGTATGCCTCAAGTTTCCTACAGTCTTCTCACTAAATGCCTAAGTTATGATTTTTACATTCCCTTCTTCAATCCCTATAAATCCTATTATTTCCTCTTGATTAATATTATTTTGGTCACTAATCACTCCCTTATGGATTGCATTTATGAGTTGCATTGTAAGATCATGAATAGGACCTGACCTTCCTCAAAAATTACCAAAATTTCACATTACTATTACCAACACCCCTTTTTACCATATTTTCACATTAATTCCACCTCATTGGTGTTCCCTTTATGAGTTTCAATATAAGACCATGGATAGGACCTGACCTTCCTCACAAAAGTTTCTAATAATCTAAGTCATGACAAAGATTACATGTGTCAAATATGAGATAAGATGTGATTGATTATTAATTACACATCATTGACATGCTTCCCATCTCTATTTAGAATTTTTTATGCTTATTTCATTAATATTTCACTTTTATCTTCTTATTTTTTTATTACATGCAATAATCCAACCATTTTCTTAAGTTTTTCATACTTCCCATCTTGCATTAGTGTGATAAATTTAAGACCCATTTTGCCAATTTTATTTCTCTTTTATACTTCCCAACATGATTTAGTATGATTGATTGAATTAATTGATTTGTTTTTATACCATTTTTATTTTACATTATTTCCATTTTATTAAATTATTTTCATACTTCCCAACATTATTTAATGTGATCTTACTTGTTTTACTTTGGTGCTAATCTTTTTCATGGTTTAAAATCAAGTTTTTTCCCTTTTTTTTACCATTATTTGGTTTCTTATACTTATTCATTTCTTGTTATTACCCATTTCCCAATGTGAAATAGTGTGTAGTACATTTTTTTTGATTGATTATACTTATCCAAGTCTTTTTTTACCTTTTTATTTTTAACCATGCATGTGTCTTACATAATGCTAGAAAATAAAACACAACACATATATTTCCTATAGCATATACAACAAAATCTAAATACATGTGCTATAAATAAATATAGCTATGCATCCACAACCATAACCACAATACAAACACATAATATCAACATCCAAATACCACAATGATATATATATATATATAGTGGTTTTGATACAAATTACAAAAATATACATCATTATAGATCTAAGGTTGGGCTCTATCATGTTTATCTCATGGCCTAGCCACATTTACCATATGCACAACTCTCTCTTAAGCCAAATCCTAACATGCTTGTGCCTCTCTCACTCCCACCCATACTTATTGTTGTTTCTCATCTTTTCATGCATGTAATTGCCTTGTAACCTCTCCTACTAGTCTAAACCAACTCCTTAGAGTTGGGGCAGATAATATCATGGGATCATCTAGTATAGTAGGGTCATATGGAATCAGTGCCTTGTCTAAGATCTCATGGAGTACTCCCCTCACTAGGGATCCCAATGTGATCTCCTCCTTCATAATATCTACAAAATTCAAATTAGATAGATATTATATCATAGATATATCTAGAAACATATCTATCTATAATCTATCTCAAAAAACTTAAGCAAATTTTAACCATTTATTATTACCTATCTTAATATTTCCTACCACCATATCCACATCTACATGACCACCAAACATGGTCTCTCCATTGTATCATCCTATAATTACCTCATCCATATAACCCTTCCAAACTAATACAAACCTTAGGGTCCCTACCCATGCTCATCTCAAGTTACACTTTAGTGGTGCCTCTATAGACTAGTTATATCTTGAGCTGATTGATGGGTCTTTTGAGATGACCACCCTTTGTTATCTCTCTTATCATTGTAATATTTATCAATGGTTTGATCAAGGTGGTGGTTGTTTCTCCTACTATGGTGTTGATTGTGGTACCTCTAGCTCACCTACATCTACATCGATCTCCTCTCTATCTATTGGCTATCATGTTTGACTTAACCATGGTATTTCACATCATGGTCTAATCTCTAGTCTAGTAACTTGTGGTCTCAATACTCCTCTCCCCCTTATATCTCTCGTATGTCTAGCCCAAAATTTGGGTACCACTATCTAAGCTATTGATTAAGGTAATCCAAACTATCTTGGTATGCATGTCATTAAGTGTGGCTTTATCCACTAGGTATATTAGCTTATAATTTGTGCTCATGCTAATGTTGGTGACATCATCCTCCAACTTATCCATAATATCATGATGTGCCCATATGTATAACACACGATATCTACTCACATGACTATATATAATGCTATCACATGGGGCATGTTCCATGCCACCTGATCTTGTCACCATCTCTACACTCAAGACAACTAATCATCAACCACATGAGGTAACCCAGTGGTCGGTACATTAAAAACCTTTCATATATCCAAACACTCGATAAAATTATTAGCCCCATGATCTTATTCCCTTTATATTTCATTCCATACATATCATGCATGATCTAGACCTAGATTACATAACCTAAATTAATATATTTCCCTTACTCCAAAATGGATTCGCATAAGGCTATTGCATATAGTAGTACCTTGTCATCTGACATGTGACATAATACCTATGCTATCATAAGTCCTATTACCACCTTCTAGATATATATAATCTAGGATATATACATGTTAAAAATACTCACTCTCAACCTAAGATATATCCTATATGAGCTTGTCACCTACAAGGCTAAGGTTCACCTCTCAACCTATCTATCTGATAACCTCGTGATCATCAACATCCCTCATATTGGTAGTCCAAGAATAACATGGACATTCTCTAGGGTGATACCCACCTTGGTGGTATCCACATCCACCACCCATATAAAATTATTATTCAATCATTCCCAGGATCACAGGAACATGACTACAAGATCCACACTCAATGACACTCGACACATCTCCATAATACCTCCTAGACCTAGTGTGACTAGCCTAGCTCATCCTTCCACTTTTAATTGCTCTAATAGGTTTGAGAACCATGTTGCATCCACTAATCACTAGAATCTCAAATACCCCTACAACCATCAAACAACAAAAGATGTATTAGACCTCTATATCACTTATAATCAAATACATTCTTTTTTAATTTAAAAAAAACAAACCTAATTTGCCTTAATCTATCCATTTTTGACTAAATTAACCTATATTTAGCTTACATGGCCATTTTAGTACTCCATCATACATTATGGGCCTTTCAAGTACTATTTTGGCCTATTTCATGCATTTCCATACTATTTTGGCCACTTAGTCAAACACTAAGTAAACCAAATAGTCCTCAATTGACTAGACTTAACAAACTAAGTTGACCATTTCATTTTTTCCCCTTAGTACTAAGTCAACAATCTAGTTCAAACAACTAAGTTGGTAGTGAGGTACTAAGTCAGAAACTAACCTAAACAACTAAGTCAAAACACACCTAATAAGTTGGTACTATGGAATCAATATTTTCATCATACTAGGTCGACTAGGTGGACCCAGTTGGTGTAGACATCCAATTCCTGACACCATTTATGTAGAAATTATCAATATTACTCAAATTGCACTCAAATTCACATTTTAAGTCAAAATCCATAAAACACCCTAAATGGTTTGAACTTGTCACTTACAAGTGCCAGTTTAGGTTAAAGTATCCCTAAATAGGGAAATGCATTTTATGGTCCAACTAACTTTGATTAGATCATTTTGAGTCAAAATGACAAATTCACCATTTAGTGCTCTAGATCACACTTTTCTTGTAATTTATTGGTACACATCATGTACCTTTGTTATTTGGTGTTGGAAACATCCTAAATTGGAATACAGCTATAATGCATCTAGCATCACTTCCAGTTCCTCTCTAATCAAATTATGATCCAGTAATATGACTTTCTAACTATTTTGATTAATTGTGCACCAATTTCCAAAGAATTGCACTAAACTTAATTAAACTTACTTAAGAAAATTAATCCAATTTAAGATATTAAGTAAAAATTACATAGATATTTTTGAATATCTCAATATTGGAAATTGATTTTGAATATCTACATCACCTAGTGACATCATCTATGGGGTGGCATCCATCAAGCCATAAATGCATAAAATATCAAGATTATGGGTCACCCATGCCTATTTAATGCCTCACATGCCTCTTTAATGCTTATTTATCTTGAAGATATTTATGAGTTTAATTCCAAATATTAGGATTATCCATGGCCACACATCTCAATCTTGAGAGGGATGGTCATGGTTGATCCTAACCAATCTCAAAAATCTATAAATATAAAGATCATGGACATGAATTTTAAGCTTGAATATTAAAAAGTTATAATGTTAAATTTTTTCCACAAAGTTTTGAATTTGATCATAAATTTTGATTCCAAGCTTCATTGATAGGATAGTTTAGTGATTTGGAATTAAGAGCCTAGGTTTTATGGAGTGTTTTTGAGGCATTGGAGGAGCTTACCACCATTTTTTACAAAAACAAGGATGCTTAATCAAGGGAGAATATGTTTTTGAGCTACATGGGTATGGTGAATCTATTTAGGAAGGTAATATGGTGTTGCTTTCTTTCATTTGTTTCTTTCCATCCTTTTTAAGTCCTATAGGAATAGATAGGTTTGGTTAGTTAGTTTTTTATGCATGTTTCATTATTTATGGACTAATTCTTGACTAACTTGCTTTGTAATCCTCTCTACATATTGGCATGCTCGATGGGACAAGATGCATCTCAAACCTAAAGAAGATCATTTTAAAACTTTAAAACATTCATTTGGACCCTTAAAACTCTTACAAATTTATTTTGCCATTTTTATTTACCACAATTTTACATAGTAACTGACATCGACA
This sequence comes from Torreya grandis, assembly GCA_037957365.1. NCBI lineage: Eukaryota > Viridiplantae > Streptophyta > Pinopsida > Cupressales > Taxaceae > Torreya > Torreya grandis. Next base: position 673,864 of record JARHVA010005275.1, on the reverse strand, counting down.
AGTAATATTGATATCAATCCATATCTTAACTAATATCGATTGAGAAAATTGACATTGGTTAGATCTTAGTTAGCCAAAGTAACCATCATCGGTTGTAATAACCAACATTGGTCACTGTGTTTTTCTTAAAACATAGACCTGAGAGCTATTTTTCTAAAGTTCATTGTTTCAAGCTAAAAAGAGCTTCAAAGCTAAAGGAAATGCTAATATTTTTTCTATATGATTAAGCTTGACATTTGATAAAAACATGTTTAAATCAACTTTTTCATGCTTTAAAATCAATTAGGAACTTTGTTTTGGTGTTTTAACAAAGAATTTAGATGTTTTGGTGAATGGTTTTAAAGTTTACAACTAAGACCAAGAGGTCAAATGAACACCACCAAATATTTCATTTGGGTTTAAAACTGAACACACTTGTCAATTCTTGTTTGAAATAATTATTTACTTAGGTTTTGTTTGGAAAAAAGAGGAATGTTGCATGTATGCTCTTCTATTTGTCCCCTTTACGGAACACTTGGAATCAAAAGTTCCATTCCTATTGCAAGTAGCCTAGTCCAAGGCTTAGAAATAATGTCACCTAAAGCACACTCCAAAAACTCATCAAAGTTTGGGTGATCTTAAAAATGACCCTAAAGTCTTTCTATTTTATGCTTTCTTTATTTACATGCAAATTTGTCTTACGAGGGGGATGTCATTACCTCTCATGAGTTATTTAGGGAAGATTTAACCTAAGGTTTCACCTCCCAACATTGACTTCATTTGACTCCTTTAGAGTTGCACATGGAATGTATTTGTATTTGGACGTCACACTACACTGAGTGAACATCAAGATGTAGTAGTTATAAAAAGGACTAGACCTTTTTATAACTAGCTTATACTGTGGGCACCCAATTTTTGTGCTTTTATTTTTCATCTTTTGACGTGAAAGTCATTATGAAATTGATTCCCATAGAATTATCGAAACCTTGCTAGTTTAGTAGACCCCACTTTGCCATACCTTGTCATTTTAGACCTAATACATTTGTTTTTTGTCATTAGCTTACTTGGTCTTGATTTGTGTCTAAAACTAATTGTTAACTCAATGAACTTAACCAAAACACATTCTTTTCAATTTTCTTGAGCAAGGGAGGGGTTACATTGTCTAAATGGAAAATGCATCTTTTCCTTGTTCAAATATTATCAAAAGATTTGTGTCATGTCATCCACTTTGGCATAATCATGTTGCCCAATTGTGTTTAGATATTTTACCCAGTTTGTTTAAATCCTTCATTAATAATCCACATTTGAAATTGAACCTTTCTAAGTTCTAAGGGTTGGTGTGTCAAAGTGGATTCACCATTGTGCACTAATCTTGTTTTAACTTAGGTTCAATTTTTTATTTGGATTGAAGGTCATTTATTAAGACTCAAAATTATGTATCATCTTGGTGGACTCAAATCATCTTATGTATCACTCACTCTTTGAGTCCTAGAACATATTTTATCCTACTAAAATCATGTGATGATGTTGTGCTACCTATTTGGTTCTAACTTTATACTTAGTGATTCACATATATTTTTACATCTTGAGTTGCTTAGTTCATTTTGTCTTCTTTATAATCCATAGAGCATTCTTCTGAACTTCTAGGGTCAACTTGTCAAAGTTGAACCTAACTTTTATAGTGTGGGTGTATCAAAAATATCTAGGCTTTGGTGTACTACTTTTCACCTTGGATCTTTGAGTTACCTTAATCTCTTCTAATCTATACAATTTCAACTTTACCAAAGGTTGAGTAAACTCGTGAATCAAATCTTCTAAATTGTGCATGGTTTCAAACCACCCTCCCTTATAGTCTCATTGGTACTTTAGTTATTTTTTTAAAAAGAGAGCCAAAACATACTCTGATTAGTTGCCAAATCATTGGTCCAAAGTTAGTCAAACACACAAAACATCTCTTTTTAGACATGACTCAAAGGTTCACTCGTAGTGGGGCCTCTTATGGTCTTAGTTTTGAAGATGAACAATTTTATGATGTTTAAGATAACCCCATTATTTTTTATGATATCCTCATAATAGTAAGATCCAAAGATGATTACAATGGATATCAACCCCAAAAATATCAAGATAAAGCCCTTCTTAGATTGATAGAATCAGGTGCTAGACTACCTTTTGATTTTCCTATAGAACAATTACATACCTTAGAGAAGGAGAACAATGATGGAAAGAGAAAGATTTTGCATAAATGTACATACCTTCTTCCTCTAATAAAGGAAAGAAAATAAAAATAGAGTCAAAACCCAAAAATATGGATCTTCTAGTGTTTTCAACCATTTTTTGCTTTTCTACATTCAAAGGAAGTAAGAAACTAAGATTAATGGTTAGGGGTTTGTACGTACCCGAATGAAGTTTGTGCACCGTTATCCAAAGGATTGAAGGGACTCCTCTTTAGCTATGGAGGATGACACCTGTAGAGAGAAAGACTTAAACAAAGAGATTGTTAGATGGATATATGGTGGACTGCCAAGCAAAGCTCGGTCCTAGAAGTGCAAAGACTTCCATGAGGGATGACAGTCTACTAGTTGATAAAAAGAGAATGTTGCTAGCAAGAGAAATGATGAAAGACTGAACAAAAGAAATACAAATAATGTGTACCTGTATTTTGTTGTTGGTCTATCATAGTCGTTGATGTCGGTTAGTCTATCGGCGTCAGTTTGTCAAGGCTACCAACGTCAGTTATTATGCTGATGTCAGTGGGGGCAATAATCTTTAGACGGGTCTCAGAGAAAGTCTGTGGTTGGTAGAGGGACTCTGTGGGTTTAGGGGGTCTGTACAAGGTTGCAGGGAGATGAATAATCTCTGAGGAAGGAGTTAGGTAGGGGACAGGGTGTCAAAAAGGGTGAGAGTATGAAGAAGGCTTTTCAGCCTTTTCAGAAGAGAGTCAGGTCTGGTCTGGTTGATAGCCAAGTCTGGTTGATAATATTATTTGGAAGTAATAAACAAAAAATTGATTACTGATATAGTTTAAATAATTGAAATGAAACAGAAGAATGATACTTAGCTCTACCTAGGAGGAGCTCTAGAGATGTAGAAGACTTCTTGTAATGTTTCAATCAGAGGTGGGGTGACTGATGCAGAGTCCCTATAGCCTGTGATGCTTGGTGTACATCTGAGAGAGAGAGAGAGAGGTCAAATACCTGCAACCAAAGAATTAGCATTTGGCATTGTGATCCCTTTTTCATTCGACTTGCAAGTTGGTTTTAAGCAATCGATGTCGGCGATCTCATCGATGTCGGCTGACGGGTAACCGATGTTGGTGGCTAGAAGATGGGTAAAAAGGTTATTTTTAGCCTTTTGCCCATTCTTCCATCTGTCGAGTTCAGTGGGCATGGTTAAATGGTTGAAGGTGGGTTTAATAGGCATGGGTATTAGTGAGAGATTTGGAATGATTAGTCATAGGGTAATGAATGAGGGTATCCAAGGGTGAGGAATCCAAGGGTGAGGTGTCAAGGGTGATGTGTCATGGGTGAGGTGTTAAGGGAGGTGTTATTAATTTAAAATAAGTTATTATTTTAAATTAATAAGTGTGTGGGTTAGGAATGTGTTAGAAGATGAGGCAGAGGAGATGGCAAAGGGTGGAGAAGGCCAAGGAGTAGACACAATTTTGGTGTCTACATTTGCCCCTTTTTGTCTTGTTGGTTGTTCTAACAAACTGCAAAACAAAAATAGGAGTAAGTTGCCCCAGGTATGGGATGAGGTCTTTTTTGTCCTATTAGTTGTTCTAATGAACTGCAAGACAAAAATAGGAGTTGGTTGCCCTGATTATGGGATGAGGTATTCCCCCTCAATGTGGGAGTCAAGAGAAAGTAACCTAATATCAGGTGCCGATTTGATAGAGAGTGGATAGATATGGTGAAGTATGAGTGTGAATGTTGTAAAAGTTGAGATTGCGCGTATACCACTTCACGCGATAGATAGGTCAAATTGTCATGGTCAAAAGTTGAGGAGTGCTAAAATAGAAATAACTGGTCCCCAGCATTTAGTCGTAGCTGATTGGGTTAAACGATCCAAGTTGTAGCTCCAATGGTCGTCATGTTCCAAGTATCTTGGGATCAGGAAGTACTCTTAGAAAACACGAAAAAGTCACGAGTAGTGGGGATTAACTGGAGCGTGATCTGATACTTGTGGGGGTTGTGGAAAATTTTATAACTAGTTGTGAGGTAGCATAGGCAATCAAAACAACCAAGGTAGAGTTGTCTCGAAAGTGGTTGTGGTCAGAGAAGATAGTCATGATCTCCAAGGTTGTTGGTCGAGTTGAGTCGAGATAGACAGTTGGTCCATTAGATGGACGGATAAAGGAATGGCTAAGCTAACCTTAGAGGACCCCATGTCAACTGAGTGCTACCTACATAGCCCTTGTTAGAAGGGCCTCAGGCCAATGTATTTCTCCCTAAAAAGGGAGGAAGAGGGTCAGTTATGGATGGGCTTGGACTATATTAAGTCATGGTTAAAGGTAATATGGTTGTCCATCAGATAGACGAACAAATGGATGTGGCCGAGCTAACCCTAGAAGATGTCATGTCATCTGAGTGCTGCCTACATAGCCCTTGTTGGAAGGGCCTCAGGCCAATGTAGTTTAGGATGGTTGATAGATTGGTTTGGACTAGGTTAAGTCATGGTTAAAGATAAAATGGTTTTGTCCATCAGGTAGATAAACAAATGGATGTGGTTGAGCTAACCCCAGAAGATGTCATGTCAGCTGAGTGCTACCTATATAGCCCTTGTTGGAAGGGCCTCAGGCCAATGTAGTTCAAAAGAAGAGTCAAAATGGTTGATAGGTGGTTTGGTCATGGTTAAATGATGAGTGTATGATGATGTTATAGCCTTTTCCATATTATGTGATGGTGTATTTTGTAACATTGGTTGAGTGGTCTTTCATCCCTAGCAAGTTTCCATATTGGTAATGGTGTATGCTAAAAATGAAATGAGATTATTTATGCTTCAGCAAGTAATGGTTTATGCTTGGCATAAATTGTGTGGTCGATAGTTTCCATGTGTATTGGTTTCCATAGAAACTAGTGTGAATAGGCTATGAGAACGTTAGTGGTCTAAAAAAGGTTTGGTTTGTTGGGTTTGGTTTGGAAATGATTTGGTTGGATAGATAATGATTTGGTTGAATGTGTGACCAAGATGTATAAGAAGTGAAAGGCGCGTTGCTATTTCATTGACAAGGACCATAATGATTGCATAGTTAAGTTTTTTGGAAACAAAAGCCCCGTTCATGCATTATGCTGTTGACCATTGGTTGTGTTAGAGAAGTAATCAAATCACTTTGACATTAAAATGAGCTTGAAATCCCTTGAGTAGGTGATGTGATATGTTAGGATAGGGTAACCTTTTTTAGTAGGGATAATGTTGCCCCCTTTTTATAGGAGACCCTGAGAATGACTATAAGTCAAGTCCATGACCTTTTTTTTTTTTTAGACTGATCAATGCGAGAAGTCTACATGGGGATGTCATTTTGTTTTGTGGTCATATGTGAAGTTGATCGATGCAGGAAGCTTTGAGAAGTGTTGTTTGGAGCAAAAATTTTAGGCATAACCATCCTTCAAGGGAGTGGTCTATATTTTTGCTTTATATATTTTTGAGGGCTTTGAATAGCTATCCTTTAAGGGAGCAGTCTATTAACTACAGTAATGATGATGTATCTGTCCTTCGAGGGAGCAATCTACATTTAGAGTTTATGACCTTTTGAGATAGGCATCCCAATTTTATAAAAAAAATTTGGTTTTTGACTGAATTTTTGGTCATGGACCTGACTATAGAGGTTTAGAGGGTTTCCCTTTTATTAGGACAAAGCATTCATACTTTATAAAGGGTTACATAGTGTTCATTTAGGAGAACAGGGTTGAAATAAATGAGGATTAAAATGATAGGGATTGCTCAAGGGATGAGCTCAAGTTAAATGTTAAGTGATTGAGTATGTGACTAACAATAGAATGGTCATAGATGTAAGGCATAAAGGGGCTTAGGTTCTGGCTGGCCTTCAAGAGAAGACAGACAATAAGTCCCTAATCCATGCTTGTGTAAGGTTTGAGTCAATTAGGAGCAAACTTGCCCTGTGTGCTTCATTCCAAATCGGTCACATGTTGGTCGTTGTTTGGTTGGTTGATGTTTGGTCAATGCTTGGTTGGTTGGTGTGTTGTTGGCATGTTTTGGTCGATGTTGGATGTGAAGTTGGTCAGGATGTTGTTGGCATTTGGGACAATTCCAAACATAGTTGTTGCAATCTTGGTGAAGAGTGGGCCAATAATAGCCCAAGTAGAAAATGCACTTGGCAAGTGATTTACCAATGAAATGTCCCCCAAAAATCCTATCGTGGACTTGTTTGATGGCGTGGGATGTTTCAGTGGTTGTTAGGCATTGGATAAGGAGGCCGTCAAGACCTCGCTTGTAAATAAGTCCCCCTAGCATGGTGTAGCGAGCAGTTTTCTTGATAAAAGCTCATCGTCTATTGCTAGAGAGTTTGGGAGGGATGATAAAATATGTCAAGTAGTCCATGAGTCGCTTATACCAAGCATCATGTGGACTAGTGAGGTTAGGAGGAATTTCCCCCAGAGATGATGGTCGAGACATGTCCAAGATAGAAATCTTGGGTTGTGTTGGTTGAGAGGTCTTGACGAATAATGGATATGTCAAAGGTGTAGATGTTTGGTCTGTTCCTTTATTTTTCATAGTTTGGGGTCTGGTGGCCACATTAATTGTGTTGATTTTGAATAAAGGTGGTGGAGGGACCATAGTCTTGTGTGGGGATCCCAATTTAGGTGATGAGGTTTTGAAGGCATGTGATGGTGTCGAATGTTTGTCAAAAATGTGGTCAGAAGAAGCCTCAACATGAGGGGTGTCCTTTGCCAGATGTTGATGGATGACAGCTTTAAGATTGCAACAATGCTCAGTGTCATGCCCCGGTCTGCGATGATACCAATAAATTTTAGTGTCATCGAACCAAGGTGGTTTTGGTCTAAGAGGTTGGTAAGGCTTGATAGGTGGGAGGATGATGCTAGATGACTGCAACAATTGACATAACATCAAAGCATAAGAACCCTTTAATGGGTCTACTCTCTTTGTTGTAGTAGAGGTTGACAATTTCTATTTATGAGTTGTTTGGAGGGTTTGCCGTGTTACCTTTTTAGTTGGTGATATGGCCACATGTGGAGATGGCACGTTCTTGTTGAGAGGTGTTGGATGTGGGAGCAATCCTGGTAAAGTAGACAGATGTGGACCCAAGATAGATGGTAATGGCGAATGTGGGGGAGGAGTTCTTTGATGGGGTTTAGCAGCCTTCTTTGGTTTAGTGTGAGGACTACTATTATGAGGGGCAAGGTTCAAATCAACCTTCACCAAATCTTCTTCAGCCGAAGTGGGTGAGGTGGCAAGTTCCTCTCTCAGCAAAGAAGGGGCTGGGGAATATGGCTCTTTAGTTAGAAAGAGTGTAGGGATGATCATGGCTTCCTCGTATGGTTGAGGAGTGGGGAATGTATGGTCCCCTATTGACGATAAGGAGGATGAGGGCGAGGTAGTCGGCGTTGATGCCATCAAGGCATCCTCCAATATGGGAGAGGTCAAGGTAGACTCTCCCATGTGTAAAAGAGGGGTGGATGGAGGATTAATAGGAGAAGAGGGCTCTTCTACCTGTGGTGGACAAATAGGAGAAGATGGCTCTTCTACTTGAAGTGGACAAATAGATTGAATAACCTCTTCAGATTGTGGGAGAGGTTGGTTAGGAATGACAAAAAAGACCGTGTTGATCATGTGTATATTATGCTCTTGGGGATCATCGACCATGGTCTAAATGTTGTTTTTACTAGGGGATGACTAGGGAATGGTTGTCTAAAGACATCCAATTTTTGGTTAGGTGACACATTTGGGTTATCCAAAACAAGATCCCCCTTGTCTAGCATGTTCTGGACAATGTTTTTAAATGTTTTACAATTGTCTGTGTCATGACCCTTGACACGGTGATAATTGTAGAAGTCATTCTCCCTATACCATGCTGGGATGACTTTTGAGGGAGATTAAGGACCCCCTACTTGATGATTTTATCCAACACGGAAGCGTATGATTCTCTAATTGGAGTGTATTAATGTTGTATATACCGTTGTTGGAATGGTTTGGTGATGCTTTGAGATGCGAAGGGTTGAGATTGGTTAGTCATTGTAGATGATGGTGATCTAAAGACCACAGCATTGGCCACTCCCTTGGGTGTGGAGTGGGAAGAAGAAGGTTTGGACGAAGAAGGGTCATTAGATTTTGCGTTAGTATTTCTCAATTTGACCTTGTCCTCTTCGACTGCATAGAGTTCAAGCTTCCTAGCCATCGTGAAAGATTCGTCAAATGTGTGGAATGTTTGAACCCATAAAGTAGATGAGATGTGTTTGGCACATGCTCTAGAGAAGAGCTCTATGAGCTCAGGTTGAGGTAAAGAAAAGGAGAGTTGGTTGACTAAGGCTCTCCAACGAGCAACGAAATCAGCTATTGATTCATCGTTGAATTATCTTATAGAATATAGGTCTGTGATGGAGACCTTTTTGGTGATGTTGATCGAAAAGTGGTCAAGGAAAATTTGGGCTAGTTGAGTGAAAGAAAAGATAGAGTGACTGGTAATAAAACTATACCAATCGAGGGTAGCACCAGAAAGCAACATGGGAAATGTGCGTAGTAACAACACATCATCATGTGCTATAAGGTAACAAGCATGTCTAAACGCTCGTAGATGTTGCTGTGGGTCCTCCTTACTCTGAAAATGAGTAAACTTGGGGAGTTCCCACTGACTTGGCTATGGTCAGATTGGGACTGAAGGATGAATGGGTTCATTACATATTTGTTCATATGAGAGAACATTTCTTAAACTGGAAATGGATGTCTCAAGATTAGACATCTTATCCATCAACATCTTGATTAGATCAGTTGATGGATTTGCAGGTGGGGCACCCCCTAGGTTGTAAGGCATTTAGAAGGTGTTAGAAGGGGCATATGACATAGTTGGTTGCACTTTTATAGGCACAACATATTGTTAGCTAGTCATAGGGATTGATGTTGAAGTCAAGGGTGGTTGTGTCATAAAGCTAGAAGGCACAACTTGGCTTGATGTCACCAAAGGTGGTCGGATGGTGGCAACACTATCCAAAGGGTAGGTAGTTACTCTTATGTTTGTGGGTGTAAGAGTGTGTGGAGTCGAGACAATCAAATTTTGCAAATGTGACAAACTTGGTTGAATTGAAGAGTCTCACGTTTAGCTCTTAGCAAGATAGTGTTGGAGAGCCTTGACGTTAAAGTCAAGGAATCTCTCAAAGTCTTGATCCCCCTCGAGAATGATAGGAGATTGATTGGGGGTTGACTGGATAGGAGAATATTCAGTGTCTGAAGTACACTCCATTAGGGGACTTGATATGAAAAGCGAGGGTGGAAGTGGTTGTTGCCTTGCGTGGTCAACAAGAGTTTTGGTTTGACTACATGTCAAAACCATTCAAGGCAAAAAGGGTCAGGTTTTAGAAACTGTGTTTTTTTAGTTTCAGAAACTAGAATGTGTGTCTAATAGAAAGAAAGTCAAGTTTTACGCTTGTTGTTTTGGAAGAAGTTTTTGATAGTGACCGATGTCGGTAGAAAAACCGATGTCGATGAATAAATTTGCCAATGTCGGTGAAGATAGATTATTGGTGTCAGTTGCAAAACTGATGTTGGTTACTGTGTATTTCCAAAAACTAAAAGTTTTTGGAAGAAAGAAGAAAGTTCTAAGTTGTCTTTAGATCTCAGAATGTGACCTCACCAACTCAAAAAATCAGATATAGATAGGAAAAGAGATGAAGACAAGCAGCCACTAAACATTAATTCCTAAGAATAAGTTTTAGAGTCTTGTTGGCTTATGCCCTAGAAGAGTGTGTTTGGGAAGTTGGATTTTAGAATGGGTCCTAAAAGAAGTAGTCTAAGGTTGGTTTTAGGTTAGTTTTGGTGCTCAAAATCTTTATTAGGTTTTGTACGTGGCCTGGTGCTAAGGAGCAAGCTCCCCTCACTTTACGAGACCAGAGATAAGCTGGGTCGCTTAGCTAGTATATACTTCCCCTAGAGTTTATACTCTGCCAGAGAACAGAGTGGGTTCTCCCCTTGGTGGTGAAGTCCAAGTGGGATTACCAGGAAGGGTAAGGTATCTGCTATGTGATGAAATCCTAGTCAGGCCTTGTCTCGAGTATGTTTAAATGTTTGATTGTGAAAGTGGTCAGGTTGTGCAACATAAGTGGACTACACTTTATTCATAATGTGTTTTGTAATTACTAGATGAATGGAATAAATATGCATTCAAGCATAAATGAGATGCAATAGATTTTAAGCCCAAATCAAAATGTGTGTTTGGATGCAAACAAGTTGAGAAAATGTTAAGAGCATGAACTTCACTACTCTAAGATGCAAGGAAAAAGTGACAAGAAGAAAGAATAAATATTTTTTTTAACTTCCACTTATGGTTTCATTTCAAAATAAAGAGATAGAAGAAAAAGGATGCAAGAATAAATCTAATGCACCTATATGAATGTTTTGTTTTAGAAGAAATGAACCCAAGGAAAACTCCAGGGTCCCACCGGGCATGCCAGAATGTTTCTAACCATTTTTCACTTTTCTACATTCAAAGGAAGTAAGAAACTAAGATTAATGGTCAGGGGTTTGTACATACCCGGATGAAGTTTGCACACCATTATCCAAATGATTGAAGGGACTCCCCTTTGGCTGTGGAGGATGATACCTATAGAGAGAAAGACTTAAACAAAGAGATTGTTAGATGGATATAAGGTGGACTGCCAAGCAAAGCTCGGTCCTAGAAGTGCAAAGACTTCCTTAAGGGATGATAGTCCACTAGTTGATAAAAAGAGAATGTTGATAGCAAGAGAAATGATGAATGACTGAACAAAAGAAATATAGATAATGTGTACTTGTATTCTACTATCGATCTATCACAGTCACAGACATCGGTTAGTTTGCTGATGTCAGTTTATCAAGGATGCCGATGTTGGTTATTATGCTGATGTTGGTGGGGGAAATAATCTTTGGATGGGTCTTAGAGAAAGTTTGTGGTCAATAGAGGGACTCTGTGGGTTTAAGGGGTCTGTGCAGGGTTGCAGGGAGACGAATAATGTCTGAGGAAGGAGTCAGGTAGGGGATAGGGTATCAAAAAGGGTGAGAGTATGAAGAAGGCTTTTCATCCTTTTAAGAAGAGAGTCTGGCCTGGTCTGGTTGATAGCCAAGTCTAGTTGATAATATTATTTGGAAGCAATAAGCAAAAAACTGATTACTGATATAGTCTAAATAATTGAAATGAAATAGAAGCAAGATACTTAACTCTGCATGGGAGGAGCTCTAGAGATGTAGAAGATATCCTGCAATGTTTCAATCAGAGGTGGAGTGACTGATGCAGAGTCCTTATAGCCTGTGATGCTTGGTGTGCATCTGGGAGAGAGAGAGAGAGAGAGAGAGAGAGAGAGAGAGAGAGAGAGAGAGAGAGAGAGAGACATCGAATACCTGCAGCCAAAGAATTAACATTCAGTGCTGTGATCCCTTTTTTGTTTGGCATGCAAGTTGGTTTTAAGCAATCGATGTCGACGATCTCGTCGGCATCGACTGACGGGTAACTGATGTCGGTGGCTAGAAGATGGGTAAAAAGGCTATTTTTAGCCTTTTGCCTGTTCCTCCATCTGTCAAGTTTAGTGGTTGAGGTTAAACAGTCAAAGGTGGGTTTAATAGACATAGGGATTAGTGAGAGAGTTGGAATGATTAGTCATGGGGTAATGAATGAGGGTATCCAAGGGTGAGGAATCCAAGGGTGAGGTGTCAAGGGTGATGTGTCATGGGTGATGTGTCAGGGGAGGTGTTATTAATTTAAATAAGTTATTATTTTAAATTAATAAGTGTGTGGGTTAGGAATGTGTTAGAAGACAAGGCAGAGGAGATGGCGGAGGGTGGAGAAGGCCAAGGAGTAGACACAATTTTGGTGTCTACATCTAGCTAAGATAAAGATAATAAGTCAATGATATGCCGATCAACTTTTCACACCCTTAACTAAATCCCTAATTTCCACTTCATTTCACAATAATGCTTTGAAAAAACAAGGAAATGTGATCAAAAGTATGCAACAAATATGATAACATTACTATAGTGGATGAAGTAATCTAAATGAATAGTTAAAGTCACAAGAGACCTTACAAAGTGTTCCATTTGATATGAAACATACGTTCTTCAATCATTAAGAACCTCTTGTTACTTTAAAAACTTAAAAACCCAAACATTAAGTTTGAATTGAGGAAACCCCTCAAGACAATTGGGCTAGTTATTTTCGACCAACCCAAATATTGGTAAATAAACATAGAAATTTCCAAAATCAACAAAGTGCAAAACAACCAAATTTAGGGAATGTTTTACAATCCAAGAATCAACGGCCTATGTTCTCAGCTCAAGTATCAAATTAGAACCAAATCATGGATTGAAATGTATATGATCCTTATATATCCACACAAAACTAGGGTCACATTTCACCCCAATAACAATAAAACTAGGGGCATATTCCACCCCAACAGCAACAAAACTAGGGGCACATTCCACCCCAATAACAACAAAACCAAGGGCACATTCCACCCTAATAAAAAAAAACTAGGTGCACATTCCACCCCAACAATAATGAAACTATGGGCACATTCCACCCCAACAACATCTTATCCAATCAATAAATTCACCAAACATGCAAGAATGGAATTCTTTGAAGGAAATTGTCTAAAGATTGGAGATGAATAATAGATTTAAAAAGTATAAATTCGATGAGATATGCCCATATCCATTTGATTTATCTATTCTCTAAAACCCATTTCCACCTTATTTTGAGGCACCCAAATTTGACAAATACAAAGGAAAAGGAGATCCACGTGAACACATACAAGCATTCTTCATCTTATGTCAAGAGGTGGATTATAGTAACGAGCACTTATTATGACTATTTCTATGAATTTTAGTAAGACAAACTCTTGATTGGCTACTTAAACTACCCAAAGGATCAGTTGAAGATTGGAATGACTTATCAAAAAAATTAGTTAACCATTTATAATATAACATAGAACATGAATTGACCATTATTGACTTATGCAAAGCCAAGCAACGTGATGGTGAAAGTCTCATTGCATATCTACAAAGGTGGAGAGCATTGGCAAAGCACTTTCAACACAATTTACCAAATAAATATTTGGTTGATATATTTGCATATAATTTTCATCCTGAAGTTACACATAATCTATGGTTAGCTTGTGCTAACTCATTTAAATAAATTATTGACAAAGGAGTGTAGATTGAGAAGGATCTTATTACTAAGGGCCTTGTTAATATTTTTGTGCAAAGTCAAGCATCTAATCAGGCTAAATCACTAGCTCAAATAGTTATGTAGGATAAACCTAAGGGCTTTAACAAAAATAAAAACATGGTTGGAAATGGGGTGAGTGAAACAAGACATGTACAAATGGTATAGGCTATGCTTCCTTCAAATGTACAATTAACTCCTCCAAATCAACTACCTACTTTGTAGAGACAACCTCCATGAAGGACATTTCATAATAATTTTAGAGTCTTTAGCAAGTTAGGAGAATCAATTGAAATAATGTTACAAAAGCTCATTGTATCTAATTTAATTATATAGCCAGTATCAAGGCCATTTCCTCAAGATCAACCAAAACCAAATTGGTATAAAGATAACAAATGGTGTAACTTTCATCATGTTGTTGGTCACGGTGCATATCATTACATTCAATTGTGACATATTATTGAGGACTTTATTGAAAGTGGTGAACTAGAAATTAATCTGGACCCTAATCAAGACACAAATTAGGATATGGGAATCTACAAAGACCCCTTTCGTTGACATGATCCACCACCACCAAGAAATAATCAAAATGGTCACAATTAAGGAGAGAGGCAAAAATAGAACCAACAACAAGGTCAAAATCATAATGAGCATAATCAAGATCATAATATCCACACTAATAATGTGGCTTATAAAAATGTACCTTATGACTATAATAACACTATGGGATGCATTTTTGCAACCAACATTGCCACTGTTACTGTGAAGCTATGTGGCCAATCTCATGTTCCTCATAAGATGAAACCCATCATTATAGGTTCAGCACCCTCTCCCCCTACTAATACCATTTTGGGTTCACATAATCAAATTGATACTCTTTTTGCATGAGTTACCAATCCTAAACAATAGTACCATTCTTCTAACTATAATAACTCCATTCCACCTCTAGGTTGTACAATTTCAACTAGATGCCTGTGAGTTACCATTTAGGCCCCTTCACCCACTTTTTCCATAAAACCCAATGAGAACATTATGCCAATAGTTCCAAAGCCAAATATTGTCCCAATAAAGACTAAACTAGTTCAATCAATAGTTAAAAATCCTTATAGTCTAGTAGATCAATTAGATAAAACCCCTGCACAAATTTCCATATTAGAACTCTTGCAAACATCTAATGTCCATAGAACCATCTTCAATAAAATTTTAGAAGATTTTTTTGTGCTTAATGATATAAATATTGATCATTTCTATAACCTAGTTGGGCATTTGTCTTCATTTTGACAAATCACATTTGATCAAAAGGACATGTCTACCCTCGTCTCAAACCACAATAACCCACTATACATTGAGATAATTATTGTAGATCACAAGATCAGGTGGGTTCTTATAGATAATGGTTTAGGGTTGAACATCATATCTCTTAAATTAATGAAATGATTAGGTTACATGGATAAAGACATTCAGTCAGAAACTATTATAATCAAGGCTTATGACAATGCTAAGAGGGAGTCATCTGGTATAATTTGGTTGCTAATCATGGCTAGGTCTATTTCTCATCACACATTATTCCTTATTGTGGATATTGAACTTCCTTATAACATAATTATTGGTTGTCCTTGGATCCATGAAGTATAGGCAGTTCCATCTACTCTTTATCAATGCCTTAAATTTCCCCATGATGGGATCGAGGTTACTATCCCTATTTATCAGCAACTATATCAATACTACAAGCATCTTGAAGTAGATTTTCATAATTATAACTATTGCCCAAGTTCAAAATTCATGGTAAAGAAGAACAAATCCATCATTTCTCATCCATCTCCATCCAATTATATAGACCCTGGTGATATAGCCTCCACTTCAACTGATCCATTTCTTGTAACTCTAGCATTATTATTAAAGATGCACATGTTTCTATGTACCATCTAAAGGATGTCTTCCATATTGAAAAATTACCAAAATCCCCTAAAACATTTGGTAAGCCTAAAATGTCCTAGACTCCTAACAGACTTGATAAGATTTGGCAACCAAAGAAGAAGTAACCAAAACCTCATGTGGTTTTTGTACCAATAATTGTGCCAAAGGAAGATCGAGAGGATTTTACTATGGGAGATTGGCTATATTTTGAAGGCTTTGTTGATTGTTATTAGAATAAAAAGTATCTTATCCCTAATAGGATAATGGATCATCTTGACTATACAGGGAAAGGTCTTGGCCCTACAGGTGCAAGGAATTTTACAACCCTTATCAACTAAAGTTATCAATTGGAATCATGGTCTTGGATTTAAAACACCAAAGGATGACCTCATAACATTTAGTAGTGACTCTTATGAAGTGACTAGTAACGAGACTCCTAACAGTGACACAATGTCCCATTATAGCCTTTTTAATGAGCTTATTGATTTAGATTTGTTTGATTTAAATGCCATATTGACCACAACACCTATTGTAGCTTCTCATATTGAATAAAAAATCCATCCTATTGGAGCTTCCCATCCTAAATCAAAAACTCATTCTAGTGGTGTTTCCTTTCCTAAAGCAGGACATTATATCTTTACCATTGTTTATTCCCATCCTAAAACAAACCCTTACTTTAACCTATGCCTTTGCCATCTTGAACTCATAGATTGTGATTAGAAAAATTTAGTCATATGCTTTGATGAGTTTCAAAATGAAGAATTAATTGTAGAATACATGCTCCAAAGAGATGCATTCCCCATTGGAGAACATAAATAGGGTTTTGATTTTTCATTGAGTTCTTCTGCCTACTTTGGAGAGTAGGCAAACTTTCTTGGTCATAATAAAGAACAAACATTGAGATCTTTAGGTGAAAACCTATTTGAGGCACTTGTTGATTAGGGAAAAAGTAAATAAAAAGACAAGCCTTTGAGTTAAAACATGTTTCAAGCACTCTTAGGTAGGAAAGTTTGTTCATCTCCTTAGGACATAGAAAGTCCATCTAGCCCAAGTTCCATAGATAGTAAAAGTATCTCTTCAGAATAATATCAAATATTTGAGCATATTTCTCTTAATTTTATAGAGGTTTTTGCCAATTGGCCTTTACATGAGAAGGTAGATTTTGAATCTTCATATTATCTAGATCTTTGGGAGGAAAAAAAAGAAGTTATAGTGGAGGAAAATGGTCATGACCATACATTACCTATAATTATAGAATAAGGATCCACACTCCTTATGGAGAACACAATAGAATTGAATTTGGGAACCCATGAGGATCCTAAAATTGTTTATCTTGGAGCTTCTCTTGTTGAAGTAGAATGTAAACATATTATATCCATTCTTAAGGATTATATAGACATCTTTTCATGGGAATACTCTGACATGCCAGGCTTAGACCTAGAATTAGTTTTGTATCATCTTGTTTACCTTGATGCTAAACCAATCAATCAAAAGTTATGAAAGATGCATCCACATATCACCCTTTTGTTTAAGGCTGAGTTGGAAAATTTGTTAGGAGCTAATTTTATCAGACCACTAAATTACTCTAAATGTATTTCTAACATAGTACCCATGATTAAAAACACCCTAGGAATATGTGTTTGTACTGATTTTCATGGTATCAATAAATTATGCCCTAAAGATGATTTTCCTTTTCCCAACATTGACATGATTTTTGACTCAACTACTAGGTATGAGATGTTATCCTTAATGGATGTATTTTTTGGTTACAATCAAATCAAGATAGCCACTAAAGATTAGCATAAGACTGCATTCACCACTTTATAGGGGAGATTCTATTACCAAGTCATGCCATTTAGTTTGAAGAATGCTAGAACCACATATTAGCATGAAATGACTATCATCTTCCATGACATGATACATGATATTGTTGAGGATTATGTTGATGATATACTATCAAAATCAAGAACAAGAGCTAGACACCCTGACATTCTATGAAGAATATTTGAGAGGCTTTATGCATATAAAGTCTGCTTGAATCCTAAGAAATGTGTCTTTGGAGCCACATCAGGAAAATTACTACGGTTCATTATATCACAATGAGGGATTGAAGTCAACCCTAAAAAGGTCACCACTATTATGGAAATTCCTCCACCAAACAATATTAAATAATTATGAGGTCTACAAGGCAAGATCCAGTCTATATGTAGGTTCATTTCTCAATTGGTAGATAAGTACCACCCATTTACCCATCTCTCAAATAAAGGAGTAACATTTTAGTGGGATGAAGATTGTCAGATAGCATTTGCAAAGCTTAAACATACTTGGCTAATCCACTAGTCTTACGACCTCCAACACAAGGAAAGCCATTGCTTCTTTATATATCAACCATAGAACATGCACTAGGGGCACTTTTGGCTCAACATGATAATCATGATAAGGAACATGTAGTTTATTATTTAAGTTGCACATTGGTAGCCTATGAACATAATTAGATGCCTATTGAGAAGGAATGTTTAGTTATGGTGTTCACCACTCAGAAATTATGACATTATATGTTAAATAACAAAACTATTATTATCACCAAGGTAGATCCTCTCAAGTTCCTCTTATCTAAATCAGCCTTCAAGATGCATGGCTAAATGGATTATGCTCCTTAATGAGTTTGATATTGAGTACCAATAATAAAAATGCAATCAAAGGACAAGTTCTTGTGGACCAACTTATAGAAGCTCTTATTACGGCCACTCAACTTTGACCTACCAGATGATTCTATCATGATGATAGAAAAAACATCACAAGAACCTAAATAGTGGATGCTCTATTTTTATGGATCCTTTACATCTCAAGGGTCTACAGATGGTATATTTTTGATCAAACAATAGGGGGATTTTATCCCTAAAACATTCCATATATAATTCCAGTGTACAAATAATATGGCCGAATATGAGGCATTGGTTGCAGGGCTCTATCTTACCATACAGTGGGACATTCAAAGATTAAAGGTATATGGAGATTCATAGATAATCATAAATTAGACAACTTAATAGTATCAAAAAAGAGATGATAAGCTTATTCCTTACAATAAAATTGTTGATAACCTCAAAACACATTTTAAATGTCTACATTTTGAGCAATTTTCATGAGTCAACAACAAATCTACCAATGCCATGGCAACAATCATTCCATGATTCAAATTCATGATAGTGTTAAAGAGTATTAGTTCCTAATTAAAAATATTCTTCAACTGGTGCATATTCTATCAGATTCAGAGAGGATATATAATGTTGTTGATCTTAATCCCTCACCTAAGCTACTATGGTACCAAGATTTTTATAACTATTTCCATTGTCATGTATTTGCTACTAACATTTTCAATAACCAATAAAAACTTTTCCTTCATCTCTTCAAATGTTATATCCTCCTTGGAAACTTGCTTTCTCAAAAAGGATATGATCAAATGCTTCTTCATTATTTATCTTTGGGAGAATTCAAGCTAGCACTAAAGGAGGATCATTAAGGAATTTGTGGGGCCCATACCAATGGTGTAGTCCTAGCAAAGAAACTCCTCAAAATAGGCTATTATTGGCCCAAAATGGAGATAGATGCTTGTAATTATATAAATAAGTGTGTTCCTTGCCAGTAGCATGGCAACTTGATACATGCACCTTCCTTACTATTTTAGCCAATTACAACACCATGGTCATTCTCAACATGGGGTCTAGATCTCATTAGGAAAATTAACCCAACATCTTTAGATGGCCATAAGCACATTCTGAATACAATTGAGTACTTTGCCAACTGGATTGAGGCCATTACTCTCACTTATGTTATTGAGAAACAAATAGACAAATTTATTCATTATCATATCATCTGTCAATATGGCCTCCCAGCCCATATTATATTTGATAATGGTAGATGCTTTGTAAACCAAGATGTGAAATCTCTGTGTGCAAAATTCAAGATCAAGCATAAGAAATCCACTCCATATAACTTGTAAGGTAATGGAGAATTTAAGGCATCAAATAAAACCATTCTAGCCATCTTAAATAAGATGTTCAATGATGTTGGCTGTAATTCCCACTTGCAACTCTTTCTTGCCCTTTGGGATTATAGAACCAATCATCACAACCCAATTAGAGCTACTCCATATTCCCTTGTTTTTGGCACTGAAGTTATCATCCCAGTCAATATTTAGATCCCATCATTAATAATATCACTAGAGCACATTAAATATGATGAAGACTATAGATCCTCATGACCCCACAAACTAGATCTTCTTGATGGTAAGCATTTGGTTTCCCTAGAAAACTTGTAGGCCTATCAGAATAGATTATGAAGGAGCTAAAAAAACACATTCTCCTATGATAATTTGAGATTGGTGACTTATTTTTGAAATATATTTAGAATAATATGAATGTTGAACCTAAAATGAAAGGCAAGTGTCAACCTAATTGGCTAGGACCATATATTGTCACAGCAAAATATGGATCAGGGGCATATCAACTAGATAAACCTAATGGTGAAGAAATTTTAGAGCACATGAACCTCATACACCTTAAGAGGTTCTACACATGAAGAAATTTGAACCATTGTCTATAAGATCCCTAACTTAGGGGTAACTTGTGCTATCATAATTTTATCACACCCTTCTATCTTACCTTAAACACATTTTATACTACCCTAGTCCACTTTTCATGATTCCTGATAGTAAAGGCTTTGAAATCTTGGTAATATGAACACATTCTTCATCCCATTATGGATTTCTCTCTTTGAGAATCATATTCTTTGTTTTGTCTAAGACATGCTATAAGATTGAACACTTTTTGTCCCTTGACCGATTATGATCTCAATTATGTCTCATGAAAGTTATGAACATCTTCAGTAGTAATTCTACAAAGTAGTTCAACTAGGGTAGTTTTGTACAGTTTTGGATAAGTGAACAACTGCATCTTCTTAGTTTAAGTATTTACTACTCTTTCTTGTTTTATCAAGAACCTCACTCTCACTAATTTATGAGCATGGGTTGTTGCAGTCAGCTTATATAACTTATTAGAACCTCTACTCTCAGGACGTGCATCTCCTTGACTAGATGCTTCCACCTTGTGCATATTTTATCCCAAAAAAACCAAAAATATTAGTAATACTTTGAAAATACCAAAAACATTAGAACATGATCTACAAAAGAATAAAAACATTATCTCATGCTTCTATACATTTGTACATTCCCATTCTACCATGCTATGCGTTTACCATTTTGAAATATGTTGCTTTGAGTTTTTCGCTATTTACATTTAGAAGAAATAAGAAACTAAAGTTAAGGAGGTCTTGGGTTTGACATTACTTGAATTAAGTGTGCACTGTATCTAAGCATTGTGGGAGCTCCTCTTTGGCTGTGGAGGAAACACCTACAAATAAGAAAGAGACTTAAAGACAAAAAATGTTAGAGGAGGATATGGTGGACTGCCAAGCTATGCACTCGGTCCTGAAAGCGTAAAGCTCTGTAAGGGATGATAGTCCACTATTTAACGAAAAGAGTGTTGTATAAAAATAAATGATGAAAGACTAAGAAAGAGAAAAATAGATAATGCATACCTGTTCTCTATAGTCAGTCTGTCATAGTCACTGATGTCGGTATGCCTGCCGAGGTCGGTTGTGTCAATGATGCTGACGTCAATTTTGTTGTTGATGTTGGTAGGGGTAGTGGGCCTTGGATGGGTTTTAGGGTATTTCTATGGTTGATAGAGGAGTTTGGAAGTTTAAATATTTGTGCAAGATTATGGGAAGGTGAATAAGGTCTGAGGAAGAGCAAAGGTGGGGATAGGTGTGAAAAGAGGGTAAGAATAAGAGGAAGACTTTTCAACCTCTCCACAGAAGAAGTCAAGTTTCTCTCAACAATTCTTAGAAATATTAAATGGAAACTAATTACTAATGTGTTATAAAATACTAAAATGAGAAGAAAAATACTTAGCTATATTAGATGAAGAACCAGAGGTGTCAGGATGCTTGTTCTCATTGTGGCTGATGTTGAGGTCCTCGTACAGTGTTTCAAACCAATATTTCGAATGACTTGTGTAGAGCTTTAGTAACCAAAAGAATGATCATTGAGTTCTGATGCTTGGTCTTAGAGTGTGCATGTCGATCAGCAAGAATGTTGGGGGTAGCTCAATGTTAGAGCTAGGCTTATGTAATTGACGTCGGTGATCCCATCAATGTCGACCAACCATTCATCGACGTTGGTGGAGAAAGAATGGGTAAAAGGGCTATTTTTAGCTCTTTGCCCATTTCTCCACCCACCAAATTCCTTTTCCATTGGAGAATGGTCAAAACATGGGCTTATGAGGCACAGAAGTTGGTTAAGAGGTTAGGATGGAGTGAGAATAGGTCATGGGTAGTTAGGATTTAGATGACCTAGTCTCAAGGTGACTCATAGGTTAAGAAAAGGTCTTAGGGTGAGGTGTCCAAGGTGAGGTGTCCAAGATGAGGTCATTAATTTAAAATAAGTAATTTATTTTAAATTAATAAGGTATGTAAGTGTGGGTTAGGAGTGTTGACGTTTAAAAAGGGACCAAGGGGGGTTGACATAATGTTGGTGTCTACATTTGCCCCTTTTATCTTGTTGTTTGTTCTGATTAACTTCAAGATAAAAATAGGTGTAGGTTACCCCAAGTATGAGATGAGGTATTCCCCCTCAAAGTGGGAATCGAGAGAAAGGAACCTAAAATCAGGTGTCAATTTGATAGGCAGTGGATGGGTAAGGTGAGGTTGGAGTGTGAATGCTGCAATAGTTGAGATTGTGTGTATACCACTTCACTTGATACGTAGGTCAAATTGTCACAGGCAAGGTCAAGGAGCACTAAAATCAAAGTAACTGGTCCCCTGCTTATTAGTGGTAGTTGATTAGGCTAAATGATCAAAGCTGTAGCTCCAAAGTTCAAAGAGGACTAAAATTGAAGTAATCAGTCCCCAACTTATTAGTGGTAATTGATTGGGTTAGATCGATCAAAGTTGTAGCTCCAATGGTCATCGTGTTCCAAGTATTTAGGCTAAGAAGTGCTCCTAAAAAACACAAAAATGTCACAGATATTGGGGATCATCTTGGTCACATTCTGACAATATGTGTGAGGGGCGCGTACAATTTGCTAACTATTCGTGAGGTAGCATATGCAATCAAAACAACCAAGGTAGAGTTGTCTCAAAAGTGGTCGTGGTCTGAGGAGATAGTCACGATCTCCAAGGTCATTTGTCAAGTCAAGCTAAGATATAAGTGATCTCAAGTGTTGTTTGTTTTGGGTAAGGAGATGTATGTGATCTCCAATGTGCCCCATGAGAAGTCTAGGTAACTTTACAGTGTCAGGGTGGGTTGTTTGGTCATGATTTTGGGCAATTTTAGGTTGAATAGTTGGTCCATTGGGTAGATGGACAAATGAATGGCCAAGCTAACCTTAGAATATCCCATGTCAGCTGAGTGTTGCCTACATAGCCCCTATTTGAAGGGCCTCAAGCCAATGTAGTTCTCCCCAAAAGGGAAGAAGAGGGTAGGTTATGGATTGGGTTTGACTTGGTTAAGTCATGGTTAAAGGTTAAATGGTTGGTCCATTAGGTAGACGAATGAATGAATGGCTGAGCTAACCTCAAAAGACCCCATGTCAACTAAGTACTACCTACATAGCCCATGCGAGGGGCCTTAGGCCAATGTAGTTCTCCCCAAAAGGGAAGAAGAGGGTAGGTTATGGATTGGGTTTGATTAGGTTAAGTCATGGTTAAAGGTTAAATGGTTGGTTCATCAGGTAGACAAATGAATGAATGGCTGAGCTAACCTTAGAAGATCCAATGTCAGCTGAGTGCTGCCTACATAGCCCCTGTTTGAAGGGCCTCAGGCTGATGTAGTTCTCCCCAAAAGGGAAGAAGAGGGTAGGTTATGGATTGGGTGTGACTAGGTTAAGTCATGGTTAAAGGTTAAATGGTTGGTCCATTAGGTAGATGAATGAACGAATGGCTGAGCTAACCTTAGAAGACCCCATGTCAATTGAGTCTTGCCTACATAGCCCTTATTTTAAGGGCCTTAGGCCAATGTAGTTCTCCCAAAAAGGGAAGAAGGGTCAAAGAGGTTGATAGTTGGTTTGGTTATGTTTGAAATGATGAGTATATGATGATGTTATAGCCTTTTCCATATTGTGTGATGGTGTATGCTGTAACATGGGTTATGTGGTTTTTCATCCTTAGCAATTTTCCATATTAGTGATGGTGTATGCTAAAACTGAAATGAGATTATTTATGCTTCAGCAAGTTTCCATATTGGTGATGGTATATGCTTGACATAAATTGTGTTTGGTTGATAGTTTCCATGTGTATTGTTTTCCATAGAAACTAGTGTGAATGGGCCTATGAGTCACCCATGGCTTAAAATGATGAGTGTATGATGATGTTATAGCCTTTTCCATATTGTGTGATGGTGTATGATGTAACATGGGTTATGTGGTTTTTCATCCTTAGCAATTTTAGATATTAGTGATGGTGTATGCTAAAAATGAAATGAGATTATTTATGCTTCAGTGGGTTTCCATATCGGTGATGGTATATGCTTGACATAAATTGTGTTTGGTTGATAGTTTCTATGTGTATTGTTTTTCATAGAAACTAGTGTGAATGGGCTATGATAATCTATATAACACAAATTGGTATTTGTATTAAATAAATCATGATGTTATGTTAGTGGTTTAGAAAATGTTTTGGTTGCATGTGACGGTGTATAAGAAGTGAAAGGTGCATTGCTCTTTCATTGACAAGGACCATAATGATAGCATAGATAGGGTTTTTGTAAACAAAAATCCCATTCATACATTACGTCGTTGACCATTGGTTTGTGTTAGAGAAGTATTCTAATCACTTGACGTTAAGTGAGCTCAAAATCCCTTGGATATTATGGGGTAATAGGTTTGATTATGTGATATGTGAGGATAGTGTAACCCTTTTTAGCAAGGATAACTTTGCCCCTTTTATAGGTGACCCTGAGAATGACTATAGGCCAGTCCATGACTTAATAGTTTGTTAGTCAGTTTTTTTTTTTTTGGTAGACTGATCAATGTGGGAAATCTACTTGGGGATTTTGTTGTGTTTTGTGGTCATGTGAAGCTGATCGATGCGAGAAGCTTCCGAGAGGGTGTTGTGTGTAGAAAAGTTTGGGCATATCCATCCTTAGAGGGAGTGGTCTATATTTTTATTTATATTTTTTGATTTCATTGAATAGCTATCCTTCAAGGGAGCAGTCTACTAATTATATCAATAATGTAGCTGTCCTTTGAGGGAGCAGTCTACATTTATAGTTTATGACCTTTGGTTAGGCATCCCAATTTTATGTTTTTTTTTGGTTGAATGAATTTTTAGTCATGGACTGGAATATAGAGGTTTAGGGGTTTCCCTTTTATTAGGACAAAGCATTTACTGCTTTTAAAAAAAAAGGTTAGCTAATTGTTATAGGGGAAAAGGGTTGATAGGAATAGGAATGAGGATGACAAGGGTTGCTCAAGGGACAAGCTCAAGTTAAACATCAAGTGAATGATTACTTGATTAATATTAGAATGGTCACAGATGTAAGGCATTAAGGGGCTTAGGTTCTAGCTGGCCTTTGAGAGAAGACAAATAATAAGTCCCTGATCCATACTTGTGCGTTACTATATAAGGTCTGAGCCAATTAGGAGAAAACCTGCCTCGTTTGCTTCTTTCCATATTGGTCACATGTTGGTTTTCTTTAAGGACAATATCTCCGATTTTAAAATCTCACTCTTTCAAATTTTTGTTGTATGCACGCTTGATACAATGTTGGACATGAGGTAGGTTAGCATGTTGTTGGCATTTGATACAATGCCAAACACAGTTACTGCAGTCTTGGTTAAGAGTGGGCCAATAATAGCCCAGGCAAAGGATGTGCTTTGAAACCAAGTTACCACTAAAATGTCCTCCACAAATCCCATCATGGACTTGTTTGATGGCATGAGATGTCTTAGTGGTGGTTAGGCATCAGAAAAGGAGGCCGTCGAGACCTCATTTGTAGAGAAGACCCCCTAGCATGGTGTATCGAGTAGTACTCTTGATAAAAGCTTGCCATCCATTGCTAGAGAGGTTAGGAGGAATGATAAAATAAGTCAAGTAGTTAACAAGTTGTTTATACCAAATGTCATATGGACTAGAGAGGTCAAGGGGAATTTCCCCCGAAGATGTTGGTTAAG
The DNA here is from genome assembly GCA_037957365.1 of Torreya grandis. Classification (NCBI taxonomy): domain Eukaryota; kingdom Viridiplantae; phylum Streptophyta; class Pinopsida; order Cupressales; family Taxaceae; genus Torreya; species Torreya grandis. Next base: position 648,358 of record JARHVA010005275.1, on the reverse strand, counting down.
ATGTGCCCAAGATAGAAATCTTGGGTGTTGGTGGTGGAGAGGTCTTGGTGAATGGATATGTCTAAGGGGTAGAGACCTACTCTTTTCCTTTATCTTTTAGGGGTTGGGACCTGGTGGCCACATTAATAGTGTTGATTTTGAATAAAGGGGGAGAAGGTGGTAGAGGGACCATAGTCTCACGTTGGGATCCTAATTCAAGTGAGGAGGTTTGGGAGGCATGGGATGGTGTCGATGGTTTGTCAAAAGGGTGGTCAAGAGGATCCTTAACGAGAAGGGTATCTTTTTTTAGGTGTTGATGAATGATAACCTTAAGAGCACAATAATTCTCAACATCATGCCCAGGTGTGCGATGATACGCACAGATTTTAGTGTCATCGAACCAAGATGGTTTTGGTTCGAGAGGTTGGTATGGCTTAATTGACAGGAGAATGATGGTAGAAGACTACAAAAATTAGTGTAACAACAAAGCATAAGAACCCACTAATGGGTCTAGACTCTTTGTTGCAGTAGGGGTTGATAACTTCTATTTTGGAGTTATAGGAGGAGTTTTTTGTACCACCTTTTTAAGTGGTGGTGTGGCCACATGCGTAGATGGCACTATTTTGATGACAGGTGTTGGATTTCATGGATGAAATATGTTTTTGATGGGTATAGGGAGTAATGGAGGTAATTCATTTTTGTGAGGTGTTAGAATTGGGAACACTCCTATTAAAGTGGAAGGATGTGGACCCAAGATAGAGGGCAATGGTGAAGGTCAGGGAGTTTTTCGTACCACCTTTTTGGCCGGGGGAGGAGTAGATCAACGTGGTTTAGCATCCTTCTTTAGTTTGGTGTGAGGACCACTATTATGCAGGGTGAGGTTTAAATCTAACTTCACTTGTGGGTGACTGGCGTTTGATATAGGGTGAACACCGAGAAATTTAATCTATTTTTGCATAGTAGACACCTGCGAGGGTTTGGCTTTAGACATGGAAGGTTGAGCTTCTGATGATTTAAAAGTGGAAGCCTGATCCTCATCAAAAACTTTGGGGAAAATTATCATAAAAGGACTAGCAGTATAAGGCAAAGTAGGATATGTAAGATAAGGAGCCTTAAGTCACTCCCATAACGCCTCATGTTTTAGGTTCCTAGAATGGAGAAATCCTAAGTTTTCTACCAATTGAGAGAAGGGTTTAGATGGCATCACATGAGGCTTTACAGTTAGTATTTTGGAGGATTTAGGTGACTGCGAGAGTGGAAAAATTTTAGACATAGCAATCACGGGCCAAAGGCGAGAGAGAACCATCACCGGATCTTCCTCATTCAAAGTGGGCGAGGAGGTGAGTTCCTCTCTCGGTGGAGAAGGGTTTGGAGAATGTGGCTCTTCAAGAGGATAAAGCATAGGGATGATCATGCCTTCCATGTGTGGTCTAGGAGAATGGAAAGTATGATCCTCCATTGGTGATAAGAAGGATAAGGGCGGGGCCACTGGTGGTGGTACCGTCAAAGCATCCTCCAATATGGGAGAGGTCAAAGTAGACTCTCATACATGTGAAAGGGTGGTGGATGGAGGACTATCCTCCATCGGTGGAGGCAAAATAGGAGAGGAAGGCTCCTCTAAAGGGTGAAGTAGAGGGATGATGGCCCCTTCTTCATGAGGGTGTGGGGTCTAAATGGTAACTTCTTCCAATGGTAGAAGAAGAGGGAAGGTGGGTACAAGAGGAACAGGTAATACAGGATCCTCATGAGGTAGAAGAGTGGGTAGAGGATGTATTTGATGTCATTAGGGTGATATAGGTGAAACGGGTTCATCCACATGATGAAGAGGGTGAGGCAAAGGGAGCTCTTCATTGTGTGGGGTTGGTATGGGTAAAACAGGCTCTTCTACCCGTGGTGGTGAAATGGGTTAACCAAACTCTTCAGATTGCGGGAGAGGTTGGGTAGGAATGAAAGGAAAAATTGTGTTGACCATGCATATTTTGTGTTCTTGAGGGTCATTAGCCATGGTCTGAACATTGTTTTGACTTGGGGGGTGGTTAGGAAATGGTTTCCTAAAGACATCTATGTTTTGGTTCGTCAGCACATTAGGGTTATCCAAAACAAGGTCCCCTTTGTCTAACATGTCTTGAACAATGTTTTTAAAGGTTTTGCAATTATCTGTGTCATGACCCTTGACACGATGATAGTTATAAAAGTCATTTTCCCTATACCATGTAGGGATGGCTTGTGAGGGGTCAAATTGGACAAGTCAGATTTGAGGGAGGTTAAGGACTCCCTACTTTACTAGTTTATCTAATATGAAAGCATATGATTCTCCTATTGGAGTGTATTGACGCTGTACATACCATTGTTGGAATTGTTTTGTGATGTTTTGTGATGTAGAAAGTTCAGATTGGTTGGTGGTGGTAGAAGATTGTGACCTAAGGACTACAACATTTGCTAATCCCTTGGACTTGGAGTTTGAAGAAAAAGGTTTGGAAGAAGAAGGGTCATTGGATTTTTCATTAGTATTTTTGCTACATAATTTGACCTTATCTTCTTTGATTGCATGGAGTTCAAGCTTTCAGGCCATAGTGAAAGCTTCATCAAATGTGCAGAAAGTTTGAACCCGTAAAGTGGACAAGATGTGCTTGGCACATGCTCTTGAAAATAGCTCAATGAGCTCAGGTTGAGGTAGTGAGAAGGAGATTTGGTTGATCAAACCTCTCCAATAGGTGACAAAGTCAGCTATTGACTCATCCTCAAATTGTCTAATAGAATAAAGGTCTGTGATGGAGACCTTCTTGGTAATATTGATTGAGAAATGATCGAGGAATAAATGAGTGAGTTGAGTGAAGGTGAAGAGAGAATGACTGGTAATGGAGCTATACCAATCAAGGGCGGTGCCAGAAAGTGATATAGGGAATGTGTGAAGTAATAATGCATCATCATGTGTTATGAGGTAACAAGCGTGTCTAAATGCTCGAAGATGTTGTTGTGGGTCCTCTTTACTCTAAAAGCGAGTAAATTTTGGGAGTTCCCACTGGCTAGGGTATGGTCGAATAGGAACTGAAGGGTGGATAGGTTCATTTTAGATTTATTCATATGAAAGAACATTCTTCGAACCTGAAATATATTTTTTGAGGTTGGACATCTTATCCATTAGCATCTTAATTAGATTAGTAGATGGATTGGCATGAGGGGCACCCCCTAAGTTATAGGGTACCTGGAAGGCATTGAGAGGGGCATATGACATACTTGGTTGCATTTGTGTAGATGTAACATACTGATAGTTTGTCATAAGGGCCAATGTCGAGGCCAAGGGGACTTGTGCCGTGAAGTTAGAGGGCATAATTTGACTAGATGCCGCCAAGGGTGGTTGAATGGCGGTGAGAGTAGTTAAAGGATGAGTAGCCACTCTCATGTTTATAGGTGCAAGAGTGGATGGGATAAAGACAATCAAGTTCTGGAAAGGTGTCGAACTTGGTTGAATTATTTGTGGTTGAGGGGGTACGGAAATCCCGATGGAGGTAGGGCTAGAAAGGATAGAAGGGGAGGCCAAATCTTGAACATTGGCCATGGTTGGGTTACTGGTCGAGGTAATGGCCTGAGTGACCATGGGTTGGGTAGCAGATGCTATTGATATCATTGCCACTTTAGTCAAAGAAGTTGGCATCCCATAAATAGGGTTACCTGAAGGATCTCACTTTTGGCTTCTAGCGAGATAATGTTGGAGAGCCTTGACGTTGTGGTCAAGGAATCTCTCAAATTATTGATCCCTTTCGAGAACAATAGGCGGTTGATCAGGGGTAGGTTGGATAGGAGTATGCTTAGTATCTGAAGTATACTCCATTAGATGACTTGACATGAATGGTGAAGGTGGGAGTGGTTGTTGACTCGCATGGTCAATAAGAGATTTGGCTTGACTGCATGTCAAAACCATACAAAGTGAAAGGAGTTCAGGTTCAAAAAACTATGTGTTTTAGTTTTAGAAAACCAGAAGTTGTGTTAAACAACAAGAAAGTTAGGTTTTAAGCTTGTTGTTTGGAAAGAAATTTTATTGACAGTGACCGATGTTAATTTTTTTAACTGATATCGGTTAGAAAATGTTGTCGACATCGGTGAAGAAATTGATGTCAGTTTCTGTGTAATTCTAGAAACACAAAAAATTAATAGTTTTTGGAAGAAGAAGATATTCTAAGTTGTTTTTAGACTTCAGAATGATGCGACCTTACCATCTCAAACAATCAGATAAAAATAATAGAATAGATGATTAGGAAAGCAACCTCTAAAATGTTAGATTCTTAGGAATAAATTTTAGAGTCGTGGTGGCTTATGCCTTAATATAATGTGTTGGGAGTTGGGCTTGTAGAACAGGTCCTAGAGAGGAAGTCTATGGCTAGTTTTAGGTTATGTTATGGTGCTCAAAGATCTGTATTAGGTTCAGTACTTGGCCTAGTGTTGGGGCTTGCTCCCTTCACTTGGTGAACCCAGAGGCGAGATGGGCCACTTAGCCAAAATATACCTTGCCTAAAGTTTATACTCTGCCAGAGAATAGAGTGGGTCCTCCTCTTGGTAGTGAAGTCCAAGTAAGATTGATGGGTAGGGTAAGGTATCTGCTAGGTGATGAAATCCTAGACGGGCCTTGTCTCAAGTAAGTTTAAATGTTTAATTTGATGTGATTGTGGTTTGGTTGTGTAACATTTGTGCACTACGATTTATTCATAATGTTTTAATTACTAAGTGGGCTAAGTATGCATTCAAGAAAGAATGAAATGCAATAGTTTTTTAACCCAAATTAAAATATGTTGTTCAAATGCAAATAATTGGAGAAGAGGGAAAGAGTATGAGTTTTTTCACTACTCTATGATGCAAGAAAGAAGTAAAAGAGATGTTCTTTTTAACTTCTGCTAATGGTTTCCTTTTGTAACAAAAAGATAAAAGAAGGGGATGCAAGAAGAGAATATTTTCCTAATGCATCTATATGAAAGTTTGCCTTTTAAAAGAAAAAGAATGAACCCAAGGAAAACTCCAGGGGTCCCACCAGGTGTGCCAAAATGTTTCTCTAAGTTTTTAGTTGTTTACATTCAGAAGAAAGAAGAAACTAAAGCTAAGAAGGTATTGAGTTAAACGTTACCCATATTAAGTGTGCACCGTATCCAAGTGTTGTGGGAGCTCCTCTTTGGCTATAGAGGAAACACCTAAAAATAAGAAAGAGACTCAAACATAGAAAATGTTAGAGGAGGATATGGTGGACTGCCAAGCTATGCGTTTGGTCCCAGAAGTGTAAAGCTCTGTAAGGGATGACGGTCCACTATTTAAAAAAATAGTGTTGTATAAAAATAAATGATGAAAGACTAAGAAAGAGAAAAATAGATAACATGTACCTGTTCTCTGCAGTCAGTCTATCATAGTCACCGACGTCGGTATGCCTGCCGAGGTCGATTGTGTCAATGATGCTGATGTCGGTTTTGTTGCCAATGTCGGTAGGGGCAGTGGGCCTTGGATGGGTCTCAGGGTATTTCTGTGGTTGATAGAGGAGTCTGGAAGTTTAAAGGTTTGTGCAGGATTGCAGGAAGGTGAATAAGGTTTGAGGAAGAGCAAAGGTGGGGATAGGTATGAAAAGAGGGTAAGAAAAAGAGGAAGGCTTTTCAGCCTCTCCACAGAAGAAGTTGGGTTTCTCTCAACAGTTCTTAGAAATATCAAATGGAAACTAATTACCAATGTATTCTAAAATACTAAAATGAGAAGCAAAATACTTAGCTCTATTAGATGAAGAACCAGAGGTGTCAAGATGCTTGTTGCCATTGTGGATGATGTTGAAGTCCTCGTACAATGTTTCAATCCAATCTCTGGAATGACTTGTGTAGAGCTTTAGTAGCCAGAAGAATGATCATTGAGTTCTGATGCTTGGTCTCAGAGTGTGCATGTCGATTATCAAGAAGGTTGGGGGCAGCTCAATGTTAGAGCTAGGCTTATGTAACTAACGTCGGTGATCCCGTCGGCATCAACTGATCATTGATCGACGTCGATGGAGAAAGAATGGGTAAAAGGTATATTTTTAGCTCTTTGCCTGTTTCTCCACATGCCAAGTGCCATTTCCATTGGAGAACAGATAAAACACAGACTTATGAGGCACGAAAGTTGGTTAGGAGGTTAGGATGGAGTGATAATAGGTCATGAGTAGTTAGGATTTAGATGACCTAGTCTCAGGGTGACTCATAGGTTAAGAAAAGGTCTTAGGGTGAGGTGTCCAAGGTGAGGTGTCCAAGATGAGGTCATTAATTTAAAATAAGTAGTTTATTTTAAATTAATAAGGTATGTAAGTGTGGGTTAGGAGTGTTGACATTTAAAAAGGGACCAAGGGGGGGTTGACACAATGTTGGTGTCTACAAAATCATAAAAACACCATTTTATTTCATCTTATCCCATGCACTTGCCATTTTGCAAGATAATTCTTTCTCATCTCATGAGCTTCTTGTTTGCCAAACCATTCTTGTTTGTTTGTCGTATCTTCCATTTCTTCTTTAAATCATGCTAGTTTGGTCTTCATTTTTATTCTATCCCATTTCCTAAGAGAACTACATTTGGCCTAATGTTTAAGTTAGAACATACATCCATGGAACTATGTAGGCAATGTCCACTTATCTTATATATCTGGAGTCAGCTCAGCCAACCCCTTCTTTTTCTTATCTTCCCCCATTTCTTCTACCATTGTTCATCTTTAATTAGGGAAAATTTTTCATTTCATTATTCTTTGTTATGATGTTGTGGAAAGTAATACCTCTACCGCACATACATGAACATTTATCTTTAAACCACACTAACTTGGTTTTCATTTTTGTGTGTTTATTTGAGTTCTCTTGGTGTTTTTTTTTTGTGTTTTTTTGGTGGTTTTTTATGCTTTCACACCTCTCCTTTTATTTCTTCTCCTTTTTCTTACTTTTTGTCTCATCTTGGTCTTGTGTTTCCTTGATTATTTTTGTTTAGCTCTTTTGTGTTTAAGAACATCTTGATGATTCACATAGCTCTCAATTGTTTATATCTTGATCCTATGTTATTATGTGTTTTTTTGGACCATTTTGTTTATTTGATTGTTGTTGGTGTCTTATTTTTTTTATTTTTTTTTACTTTTCTCCTTTGTGTTTGAGAATGCCTTGATGGTCTACATAGATCTTGATTATTCAAATCTTAGTCTCATGTTATTAAGACATTCTTGACTTTTGTTTTTAAACATTTTTGTTCCTACTTAAGTCTTGATTGATCATATCTTGATTTCAACTTAGGTTCATTTATGTTTATATTTTTCTTTGTCTTTACTTTTTTGTTTAAATGTAAATCACTGCAACTCTGGTTTTGGTCATTATTTCACTACTATCCTTAGTTATATATATTCACATTTGAACTAGCTCAATGCAATTGGAATATTATATCATTCTAAGTTACTCATACTTATGATGCCTAATTTATTTTTCTATAACAAGAACTTTGTGATCAGGTCTCAACATCTTAAACATCAACATCAACTCTGATGAATGATTCTCAAGAACACTTTGCAACACCTAGGCTCATGATATGGATTTAGGATTTTAGGTATCATGAATTTTAAGCTTTTTCATCTATGCTTAGATGTGCATCTCTTTGCATTAATTATAAGTATAATCAATTATTGGTTATTTTTCATCATTTCTCATTCTATTCTCTCCCAAACTTGGTTGAAATACATTACCCTGAAGTTCATGTTGGAACATGAATCCATCAAACTATGTAGGTAGTGCTCAATTTCTATTGAGGTCAGCTCAGATATCTCCATTCTTATTTTCATCTCTCTCATCACTTTGTGAATTTTCATATGCTTGGTTTTATATGGCTTTCTAAGACATTACACCATCACATGTACATTTGTGCCCATTCACATTAACCTATCTTTTTGGTTATATCCTTGAGTTATTTTTACTTGCCAATTACCCATGTTGGGGCCCAAAATTTGAAAAACATCTGAATCAAATCAGATCTATAGGGGAAAAATCATTATTTATTATTTATCAATGATCAAGATTCTCCCTAATAGGGCAAAACTATTTATCATGATCAAATCTACTCTACTAGAGTAATTGTTATTATCTTCTCTTTAGAGACCCTATTCTAGTGGTGCTTCCCTTCTTGAAGTAGAACGCTCTCTCTTTTCCTCTAATTCCAAGCTCTCCACATTAAATCCCATGATAGTAATATTTTATTGTATGACTTGTCTTGAGATTGATCAATGTTGTAAGCATGTAGCTTGTACTCTCAAAATGGGTATGTTTAAAGTGTGTTCCTTACATTTATGGATTGTATATTTCCCATTCCCCATATATCTAGGGCCTATTATACCTCTCATTATATTTTGATCATTTATGGTAATTATGTGTGCAAGCATTAACTCATCCAGGTGTGATCTATTCCATGGGTTAACCTCTCACCTTATCTCTCTTTTTGAGAGTCCATCATTCTCTTTTATCCTAGTATGTCCTCTCGAGGAGGCATCATGAGTTTGTTTCAATTTATTCTTGATAAATATTTTCTTTGAAAAGATGTTTCTTTACCTGAATGTCTCACTATACCTTCTCAAATAGGGGCAAAATGTAGACATCTAATTCCTAACACCATTTTTTTTGAAATTGTCAATCTTACTCAAATGCACATTTTAGGTCAAAATTCATAAAATTCCCTAAATGGTTTGAACTTATCACTTACAAGTGCCAGTTAGGTCAAAGTATCCCTAAATAGGAAAATGCATTTTATGGGCCAGCTAACTTTGATCAAATCATTTTGAGTCAAAATGACAAATTCACCATTTAGTGCTCTAGATCACTCTTTTCTTCTAATTCATTGGTACACATCACATACCTTTATTTTTTGGTGTTGGCAACATTCCAAATGGGAATATAGATCCAATACATCTAACATTACCTTCCAATTCCTCTCTAGTAAAATTACGATCCATCAATATGACTTTATGACTATTTTGATTAATTGTGTACAAATTTCCAAATATTTTCACTAAACTTGATTAAACTTACTTAAGCTAATTAATCCAATTTAAGAGCTTAAGTAAGAATTCCATAGATCTTTTTGAATATCGCATTATTTGAAATTGATTTTGAATATCTTCATCACCTAGTGATGTCATCTATGGGGTGGCATCCATCAAGCCATAAGTGCATAAAATATCAGGATTATGGGTCACCCATGCCTAGTTAATGCCTCACATGCCTCTTTAATGCTTATTTATCTTAAGGATATTTATGATTTTAATTCCAAATATTAGGATTATCCATGGCCACACATCTCAATCTTGAGATGGATGGTCATGGTTGATCCTGACCAATCTAAAAAATATATAAATAGAGAGGCCATGGACATGAATTTTAAGCTTGAATATTGCAAAGTTATAATGTTAAATTGTTTACACAAGGTTTTACATTTGGTCATAGATTTTTCTTGCAAGCTTCATTGATAGGCTAGTTTAGTGATTTGGAATAAAGAGCCTAGGTTTTATGGAGTGTTCTTGAGGCATTGGAGGAGCTTACCACCATTTTTGACAAGTACAAGGATGCTTGATAAAGGGATAACATGTTTATAAGCCACATGGGTATGGTGAATCCATTTGGGAAGATAATATGGTGTTGCTTTCTTTCATTTGTTTCTTTGTATCCTTTGTAATTCTTATAGGAATAGATAGGCTTGGTTAGTTAGTTTTTTATGCATGTTTCATTATTTATGGAATAATGTTTGACTAACTTAATTTTTAATCCTCTCTAAAGTTGGTTCAGACTACTAACTCTTTTTATTGCTTATAATAAATGCCTTTGACATTTATTACTATGATTCTTTTCAACCCATTTCCACTTTTGGCCTTTGATACACTTAGAAACTATCTGGGGTTCATTTTGGTTTATATAATTGGTCTAATTTATAAATTTATATAAAACACTTAATTTCAAATAAAATATTCAAAATAAATTTGAAGTTCTTAGTTTTCTACCTGCATTATCCCTGTTGTGACTGTTAGGCATCTATCTCATCTTAGTCATCATCTCCTCACCATATTAGGTCTATTACCTTTCATTTGGTCTCTCCAATATCTATCTTTCTCTCCATTTAATTCAAATAATAACAAATTACTTTATTCTCACCCTATTTAAACTTACTATTCACAAATTATTTACCTTTCAAATATTTACCGTTAGATTCCTTGTTTTGCTCATATCTTTATTTTTACTCACTCATTTTTCAAACCATAAAAAAATTTCAAATCATGACATCATAGAGAATATTTCCCACTATTATATGCTTATATTCTAAATAATTAAATTTTTTGTTATTTTTTGCACTAATCTCTATAGGTTCACCTAATGTTCCTTACATTAGATGCCTTCATTTCTCTCACGGTATCCTTATTTATCTACAACACTAAGGTAAGTAAAGGTTTTTTTTTTTTAATTTTATCCTTTCATTTATCTTATTTTCTCTTTATTTCACTTTACTTGGCAGCAACATTATGTGTCATCATGTTATATTCCTAAAGCACCATCCTGTGTTGCACTTACATTGCACATGATAAGATTCAAGTGAAGAATATGTATACACATAATATTTTCAAACTTTTATCACTTATTGATTATATTTATCTTGAAGTAACCCATTGATTCTTAATATCTTTGATTATACACCCTAAGGGGTACACTAGGAAAGGGGTGGGTAAACTATTAGTGTTTTGCAAGATTATTGTTCCTTTTTCTACTTGTTATCTACACACTTGTCTCATAAAAACTATTTCCATAAGATTGTTCTTATTTATTTCACACTCCTCAATCATTTCCCACCTTTTTTCCCTATTTTCTTATCCTAAATCCTCTTTTGAATTTTTATAGTACTAGGTCGACTAGGTCGATCCTATACTCTTGTGGGTAAATTTTATTTAGGATCTAGGTTGGCTCTTGGCTGACCTAACCAATGACCTAATGAATTTTTTTCCATAACATTACTAGGTTGATTGGGTTGACCCTATTGATCAAAACTTTTATAAGGCCTTAGGGTTAAATCTTCCTATATATGCAAGATCATTTCACCATTATTTAGGGAAGAGAAGAATAAGTAAAAGATATTATGCATATATTTATCCACCATTATAATTGAAGAGAAATATTAGGTTTTCATATTTTATTTTTAGATACAGATATTATCCTATGGATAAGTCTTTTAGATGCATTAATAGGTTGTGTAGCCTAGAGATGATTTATCCTTGTCATCTTTACATACCACAATAACTTCTTACAAAGCACCTTGGCCAAGGGAGAAATTGAGGCTTGATGGGTTCATCTTCAAATGTAAGTATTCCTAACTTTGTTCCTTATTTTAATATTAGATAAATATACATTTTTACTTATCTTCCATGTATTAGGATTCTATATACATTGATGTGAGTATATGTCTTCTATGCATGTTTACTTTTGTTGTTTATTACCCCCACATTGTGACACATGCTTTGGTGAACACTAGATTAGACTTTACTTTACTTTTTATTAGTTTAGTGAATATTAAAACATAGGGATTAGTTAGGATTATTATGTGATTGTGTTGACTATAGGCTTTGGAACCCTCCCTAGTTTTGTTTATTTTGATAAGAGATCCCCTACTTGTGTCTAGTAGATCCCCATATTGATCACATTTCTAATTATCTAATGTATCCCTAATTAGAAGTGTAAGTATGATCTATCTTCTCCAAGTTAGGATTGATTTATAGACATGATGCATTTTTTATTACATACAATCACCCATAAGGCTAGGTCTTATCCTCAAAATTTATCTTTGGGGTCTTATAAATAATAGGAGTACCGACAATAGGAAGTCTTAGAACTATATGGATGTCCTCAAGGGTGATACCTATATCCAAGAAAAAATAGATAGTTTTATTACTTATCCTACTCAATAATGTTCAAGCTTAAAAAAGTTAATCAACTAATAAGTCTACTTGGAAATAAGTTTATATATGGGTCATGACCAATAATGGATCCACTAAACCTACACTAAGGTATCTCTCATCACATAATGGCAAAGCAAAGGTTTCCAAGGCCTCTAGTAAAATGTCATTTTATGTTAACCCTAGCTAGGTCTTATGATTACAATAATATTAAGCAAGCTATTTTACTAAATAACATGTAATGTAATCTAGTAAATTAATATTAAATCTAATCTAGTGCTCACCAAATCTTGTCAAAAAAAATAGGGAAGATAATAAACATGCAAACACAATCCTATAATATATAAATAATCTAAGAAAAGAGATACAATTAAATATGTTAGCTCTATAATATCTAATTATCAAAATATGAAGGGATAAAAATATACTTACCTTATTAAATTTATAATTTTTAAGTCAAATTTTTAAATTATTCCATAAATTAAAATTATAAATCAAAATTAAAATATGCATGCATATTATTTATTATGTTTAAATATCATCATACCTCAATATCTCCCTTGGCCAATGATACATCACAAGAGGTTGTTGTGTCTTGTAAGGATCATGAAGATAAATCAAATCTAGGATACAAGACTTCTCCTATGCATCTAAGAGTTCCACAAGATAAGTCTTAATTCTCCAAGGAAATAACCTAAGTAATGAAACCTCCTATTGATTATATAAGTAGATTTAAAATTAGTAATGATGCACAATTTAATTATCCTCTCTTTAGAAATGAAGTTAAGGGCATATTTATGGCCATAGATTGACCCTAAACCTTCCTGGGAATTTATTTGATGAAGTCAACTCGATCAACTTTGTTAGGTGAGAAATAGAGATGTTAGGTCTCAAACTATGTTGGCTTGGGCTGACAGAGTTTTTTAATGTGTATTAAACCCATAACAGGGTCAACTCAATTAATGTAGTAGGGAAAGTGGTAAAAGGGGGTTTTTTTTAGGTAGGGGCTATTTTGGGTGGTGAATTGATTAGGGGAGTTTATAATGGGGGGTTTAATTCTTAGGAAATCAAATAAGAGTAGTTTTTATTGGTTTTAGGTGGTGGTATAGGGGCCAACAATATTATGAAGCACCAAAGGTCTACCAACCCCTTTCCCATCCACCCTTTAAGGCATGCATTTAGAGAGATTTAGATTCAACATTTTCCTATAAGAGATAAATCATCAATAATTGATAAAGTTTAAAAATCTTGTATATACATATGCCTCATTTGATGTTCATCACATGTCACATAGTTTTAACATGGGATGGTAATTTAGGAAAAGAACATAGCAATGCAAAACACTAAGCTAAATAAATTATAGTATAAAGAATAAATATAAATGAAAGGAAAGAATTGAAAAATACATAATTTTACTTACCTTGTTATATAATGTAATTCATGTGAGAGAAATGAATTGTTGTCCAATGAAGAGACCATTAGGTAGACCTACAAAATAAAAGAAAAATTGAATTTTTACAAAAATATGTGTTATATGTATAGAAATTCTCTATAGACTCAGGATTATTGAATATCTTTTGTTTTTGGAAAAAGAGTTAGTAAAAACATAGTTATGAGTAAAATTCATAATTTTTTAGAAAATAATTGATAGTTATAGAAATTCTAATCTTAAAATGTAAATAAGATTTTAAACCATTCATTTTTTATTTTATTATTTTGAGAAAGCAGAGCTTTTTAAGACCCAAGAGAGTGAGGAGAAAAACTATGGCCTAGAAGCAAGGAGCATGAGATAGGGGATGCATAGTTTCATATTTTAACGTGGCTTAGTAAGTGATGTCTTAAATCTAGAATTTTTATTAATTTTTATTATAAAAGAAGGTAAATTTGAAAAATTAGGTGTTGGGACAAATTCATGTAATGAAATTTATCCCAAGTATTTTTAGGGTAGCTTAGGAATTAGGATGGTTAGTGATTAAGTAATGAAAGGATTCATAGATTCCTAAGGCATTAATGACAATAAGGGAAAATTATCACAAAAAATAAATGAATTTAGCTAGGCTGACTTGGTTCAGAATGCAAAGGCATAATAGAGTGGTTGAGTATGTAGTAGGTGGCTAATGTAGTTTACTCATGAGTGGTCGACTATGTAGGGGAGGGATGATATAGTTGGTGATATTTGAATGGCTAATTTCATACGTAATGGTTGATGTAGTAATGTATGGGTGTGGCTGATGTAGTTTGAAAAGGTGGACAACTTCATATAAAGTGACTAACATAGTAGAATGACTTGGCTAACTATATAATAGTTGGTCGACTTAGTTATGTGATCTAGATAACTATGTTAAAAGTAGTCAATGTAGCTTTATTGTTGTAAAGTTTATAACAAATTTTACTACCTAGGTAACTTAGTATAATATATTTATTTTTTGCCAACATAGTTTAATATTTGGTTGGTATAGTATAAAGTGGTAGGAAGATAACAAAAATAGGTTGATGAAGTAGTTAATTATTGAATTAAAAGTAGGTTTAATTAATTTTAGAATGTATTTTCATAATTATCTTAGATCAAGGATGAATATTTATTTTATTACTTGAGATTTTTTAGAGGCAATGGAAGATCTAGCATTTGATATATACAACATGGATACCTTAATTGCTAGATAGACTGGTGGTATATGATAGTGCATGTTTAACATCATTAGGTATTGGTATAATTATGGAGATGCATAAGATCCCACTTAGTTTTGACTTAGTCTATATGTTCTTAAGATCATGGGAGAGATTAATAAATACTTTTAATTAGATTTGGATGGGGATAATATAGAGGTTATTATCACATTAGAGGATGTCCATGCTCTACTTGGATTCCATATCAAGCTTCATTTCCAAAAAATCTAAAGGGTGGCCAAATTAATGCATTCCCATAATTTGAAGAACTAATTAAATAAATTTAATATTGTGTGGTCCACCATAATTATTATTTCAAAAAAATGGGTCACTAAATATTATTATTTTATTGCACAAGTGGGGCATGGTTTTCTGGGTGGAGTTAATGTTGAGTTTCTAAGGAAACTTTCCAAATGGAGCATTTCTTTCTAGGAGAGGATATTGATGGGGGTTCTAAGTAAAATTTATACTTTATAAGTGGGTCAAATTTGGGAAAGTTTGGGAAAGTTTGAGAAGAAAAACCAAAGAAATAAAAATCAAAAGTTAATTGAATTATGGCAAGTGGAATAAGATGGAAACTATTATTTTTTCCAACTCATGTCTCCCCAAATCAAGAAGTGGAGAATCTAAGTGGGTAAAATTAGAAATGTATAAAAAGGAACTTTATGTTTACTATGATATAGATATAATGTGTAAATATTATATTTGGGAAATTTGGATTTGTGGCCCAAATCTTGTTTAAGACAAGTGGCCTTATCAGTATGGGGATATTTTGTTATTACAACCAATTTCTATAAATTGTTGTTATTTTGATTCAACAACAAGATTTGAGGATGAAACCCTTTGGGTTATTAGATATGAGAGGATATAAAACCCTTTGATTTCATGAGGGTAATCTCATACAGATATTTCATTGGAGCTTCACATAATTGTAATTTCTCGTATTCAGTTGGTCTGTATGTTTGCATGTTTTAGAGTGTGTAGTTTAAAAATATTATTGTTTGAGTCCAATATTGTTTCAATTATTTATTTATAATTAAATTACTATAAAACATATCTTTTTTTTTTTTACTTTCATCATATATATTAGTAATATAATTTGGAGTTCATAATTGTCATTTCTATGACTTTTGGTGAAATCAGGTAAATTAAAGATCCTAGTTTGGTACAAAGATTTATGTTTGTGATTAAATCTAAAAAAATTATGATTTATAATATAATGAGTCCATACCATTAATTAGATTGTATTTTATTTATCAATATTTTTAGTTTAATTAAGTTTCCATTGTATTGTGTTATAATTGCCATTTTCAAGATCAATCGGTGTAGGGAAAATCTAGGTGTTTTAAAAATTGGAATAAAATACATTTTTAGATTGAATATTATTTTCATGTAATTTTTTGAGGTACATGATATTGGGATCAGATATTTAATCTTACTATCTTATACGTTTTTAATAATATAGTTCTATGTGAGAGAGAAACTAGACATTTTAAATGGGTACATTGATTTGTTTATCATGGGAAGATTCCTAAGATTATTAACAAATGAGAAAAATGAAGATCTCATTTAATAAAAAATGATGGAAATATATAGTATCCAAGATAAAAATGATCAATTCAATTTAAAATCTAGATAACATGTAAAATTTAATTCCAGCTAAACCATCTCAAAAAAAAGAGGATACTAGGAAAGAACTCATGGGAAAGAAACTTCCCTTATCTTACAAAGAAACTTGGAAGACAAGTCATATATGTTGTGGAAAAGAAAAAAAGGTATAACCATAGTCTCAATAGTTTTTGCATCTAAGTTCACACAAGTAGGAGAAAATAATCTTACAAGAAGATGAAAGAGAGCAAGGCTTGGGTGAATCTACCATAAAATATTTTGAGGAGAAATGTTTTTATAGAAAAAAGAAAGAATGGAACCAAAAAATGTGGTTGAAAATTAAATAACCACATTACATAAAATCATAGAGTATGTAATGAGGACCTATAAAAGTTGTGATGAATGAATGGAGATATCTAAGAGAGTTAAGTTGATAGCCACTCAAGCAGCAAAAACACCTTCAAAAATTCAAAGGTAAGTATTGTGAAAACATTTCATTAACTTCTAAGGTTGAATTTACACATAATGTTTATCTTGAATAAGTAAAGGAGATCTAATTTTGTATGAGAATGGCCTACCAAATAGCCATGTTTATGAGCATAATTTTGATAAGGGTGCCCTAGTTGAGACCTATTATATTGATGGTGACAAGGATGATACTACTACTGAAAATCCCTCAGAGACTTTCAAATTAGTTGATAGAGGTAAAATTTTTGATTAATTCTTGGGTTTCAACTTGAGAAATAAGGATGTTGGTAGGAGCAAGGATTTATTGCATATGATGTCATTATAAAATTTATGTCATGATGAGAAGTATTCTAACAAGATTGAAAAATGGAAGGGTATAAAGTTGAAGGGATATCCTTTCTCTCAACATCACTATGTCTCATACTTAATGGTGTGGGATCCAGGTGTTTTGGCCAAATCTAGAATATGCAGTAAAGGTAAACCTTCTTTGATAGTAGAAGAGGTTTTGTTATCTTCTATTGATTGCATGTGTCAACCAATGGGTGATGTAGTCAAAGAATAATAAGATATACGTGATAGATGTAAAGGATTCAATATGGAGGAACATTCACTAACCTCAAAACATTTAAAGTGTAAGGTAATGATTGGTTATCAGAATGGCATGGTTAATGAATATGCAATTAAAGGAGATATTATGAATTGTAAGGATAAAGATGTTTAATGTAGCTCAATAATTCCTCCCTTATCAAAGGCAGAAAAGATCAATATTGATAGCCTAAGGTATGATCATAATGATCATTTATTATTTCCTCTTATGCCATTAAAAAAATTTCTTCATCATCGAAAGAATGCACCAAAGGGTGATAGAGTGATAGGCACAACTTGTAGTATAGGGAATGAAGACTATTTTTTGAATTCCACATTGTGTTTTAAAATGAGATCCAAGTAATATTTTAATAGTAAAATTAGATAGTGGCATTATTATTACTCTTAAATTCTCCATATTTTGCATTTGGAATGAAATGAAGTCTATGAGGAAACACTTAGAGTTTGTTGTGTTCTCTAACCACATTCTGAAGGATCCATGTTCAAGGGTTATAGATCACTTGTGGGAAAACAAGATCATGGATGATGAACAAATTGAGATAGTCCCTATGGGAATTTTGATGTTAGATGTGATTAAGAAAATTAAGTGCCTTTTTAATGTTAAATTTTTTTTTACTAAGTTTGTTATGGTGCTTTAGGTATCAAGTTACAAACAAGTTGTAGATTTTATGAAGGAAGAGATACTAAAAATTATTAACATCATGGAAGAGATATAATTAGTCATTATTTTTGGTGAACAATATTTATACATCATGATTCTTGAAGGAATCAACAAAACTTGGATCTCTGCATGGTCTGCATTTGATGGGAGAATTTACTATGAAAATGGAATCCAAGGAAGAAGATTATTTAACAATTTTTGGAAGATTGAAGGAGGTAATAATTTCATGTAAATATCTTGATATTTTAGATTTATCACTTCTTGTTATAGAATATTATGATTTATGAGAATAACTTGGAATGGTATTTGTTTAGAAGAGCCATCCCATAACTTTTGAAACTTAGGAGTTGGAAGAATTAGATAAGGAAAGCCAATCCATCATGCATGTTGTGGCCATGTTCAGATAATGCTTAGATTATGGAAGAAATGGGTTAAGGCATTTCATAATAGTTTGAAGTTTTGGGTGAGTAATCTCTAAGATCATGAGGTATGTGATGATTCAATTTTTTTTGGATTGGGAGGAACTAACATACTTTCTGGGATGCAATTGTTTCACTTTAATGGTTATTTCTCACATAATTCCATGGAGCTCAAGTTTAAATTTGAATTGAAAGATGTGATGTTTAGAAGGGTTTCTCATGGATCACAATAAATGGTTACAATAATGGATATATCTTCTCTCAATGGATCAATTGTTTGGGAAACAATTGGTTTGTTGATGCCTTGTAATGAATGTACATATAATATTGGCAAATTTATTAATAGGCATAGTGTTTTGTTTGGTGACTTGCCTCCAGGGTTACCACTAGATATAATAATCATCATGATAGTGTAATAAATCTCTATGACTATCATGATCACTCATACCGCCATCCCAACATGTACAAGGAAGATTTGATTGATAAGCTACATGGTGATGAGTATTGTTCAAGGAAATAATTTAAGTATGGATATCATCAGACATGGATGAGAATATAATATATTCAAGAGATAATATTGGGGGGTAAATTGAGATACTTTGATATTGTGGTTACACCATTGAGACTCAATAATGCACTGGCCATCATCCAATACAATATGTATAAGGTGTTTAGTAAGCACTCTCATAATTTCATATCAAGATATGGAAATTATAGTACCAATATATTTCAATTTTTTCATCATTCTAAGAAGGGTAAAATAGTGCATTTAGATCCTTTGGCTCAAAATTGTCAATACACAATGATGTGGTTTCTAGATGGTATGTTGAAATATTTACAAGATAAAAAATTTAATTTCAACATCATTATTGCTCATGATTTCATTATTCCATACAAAGGGATAAGAAAATAATCTAAATTTACCTTAATTGATCTTAAGGGAAATATGGTGAATGATAATAGGATTCCATGGTTGGGGCGCATACATATTTTTTCTCAAAGAAACATACACATCATAATATGGGATCTAAGAGATATCTTTAGGCATAAGCAAGGTAACTATTGTGATAAATTTACAATCATTGTTGTTAAATATGTTATGAATACTAACCTAGTTGTTTAAGTTTAAATGTTTATTACAGTGGTGCAATGGACATAGGGTGGGAATTTATGGATATTTTTTTGGGATATTGGAAATATTTAGAGTCAAGGGACCAGTACAATCAAATTTCCATTGCTTAAATCAAATCAAGGATGCAAATTAATAACTCTCATGAGGGATCTTCTAAAGGTTTTCATTCATGTTTTTGTGATTCATGCACCTTTACTTGACATTTATACTCATGGGGTTAAGTTATTTTTCATAGGGATGATCAAATAATGAGTGCCACAAGGGTGTTGGGAATGTTGGGCCACATATATATATATATAGATATATTACAATAATATTTGGCATAAATTGGCTCACTTGATAGGGATGGGTGTTAGATTACATGGGCACTAAAATTTGATTCAACACTTGGGCACAATGATTATTGAGCATTATGGTTTGTAATTGCTTGAGGATAAGAAATTTTCAGAAGGGAGGAATTATTATGTCCCGTTTCCAAAAAATCTAAAGGGTGGTCAAATTGTTCCATTCCCATAATTTTGGAGAACTAATTAAATAATTATTTAATATTGTGTGGTCTACCATAATTCATATATTCAAAAAATGGGCCATTAAATATTAAATATTATTATTTTATTTCCAAGTGGGGCGTAGTTTTCTAGGTGGAGTTAATGTTGAGTTTCTAAGGAAACTTTCCAAATGGAGCATTATTTTCTAGGAGAGGATTTTGATAGGGGTTCCAAGGAAGCTTGATATTTTATAATTGGGTCAAATTTTTAAAAGTTTGAGAATATAAACAAAATAAATAATAAGTAGGAGTTACGTGAATTATATAAAGCGGAATAAGATGGAAACTATTGTTTTTTTCAACTCATGTCTCCCCAAATTAAGGAGTGGAGAATATTTGTGGGTAAAATTAGAAATGTATAAAAAGGAAACTTTATATATCCAATGATAGAGATATAATATGTAAATATTATATTTGGGATGTTTGGATTTGTGTCCCAAATCTTATGTAAGATAGGTGACCTTATCAGTATGGGGATCTTTTACCATTACAACTAATTTCAACAGATTGTTTCACTTGTGCTTCAATAATAGGATTTGAGGAAAAAACCCTTATATTATCAAAGATCAGAGGATGAAAACCCTTTTATTTCATGAGGGTAATCTCATAAAGATATTCCATTGGAGCTTCATAGATTTGTAATTTCCCGTATTCAGTTGGTGTGTATGTTTGCATGTTTTGGAGTGTGTAGTTTGAATAGATTCTACTATGGTGAGTCCAAAGTTGTTTAAATTATTTATTAATAATTTTTTTACTATAAAATAGACCCTATTTTTTTTATTTTCATCATATATATCAGTAATATAATTTGGAGTTTGTAATTTGTCATTGGTATGACTTTTGATGAAATTGGGTAAATTGAATATGCTATCTTGGTATACATATTTGTGTTTGTTATTAAATATGGAAAATTTATGATGTATAATATCATGAGGCAATACCATTACTGATATTGGATCTTATTTATCAATATTTTGAGTTTAATTTTCCATTGCATTGTTTTAAAATTGTCATTTTCAGGATCAATTAGTGTAGGAAAATTTCAGGTGTTTTGAAAGTTGGAATAAAATATATTTTCAACTTCAATATTAATTGCATGTATTTTTTGTAGGGACATGAAATAATGGGAGAGACTAGAAAAAAATTTCAATGGGATGTGGATGGGCATACTATAGAGGTTGGTATCACATTAGAGGATTCATTCTCTACTTGGATTCCTATTGTTGGGGATCCCATGATTTGTGATAATCCTAAAATGGATATAGAGAGATGAGTCTTAGCTCTATGGGTAACTAGGTCTAAGATATATTTTGAGGGTTTAAATGTATATTTATTTAATTTTTATGTATTGATTATTTTGTATGTCTAGAAGGTGATTATTGGCATTGTGACCTTGTGTGTGCTTTATCATAATTTGGATGGGAAGGTGTTGTTATATGTAGTCACCTTGTGTCATTATATTTTAGAGAAGGGTAATTTATATGAACTAGGGTTAGTTATTTGGGTACAACTAGATCATGACATATATGGCATTTTGCCTCATGGGTAGAAGATTATGGGGCCTATTGTTTTTCTTTGTAGTTGGATATATGAGAGATTTATTATGTATTGACAAGCTAGGTTTCCCCTTGTTGTCGATGATAGTTTACCTCAGGTACTCAAATGGTGATAGGATCATATGATACATGTTGTACCACATACCTTGACACTATAGACTATTACTCATGGTGATATTATATGGAAGCCTTATGTAGGCATTGTAACTAGTTGGTCGATTTGGCCTATTATTTATCTTAGATTAGCTCATGTATGGATTGTTAGACATTATACAATGGTGTGGATCACATATTTTTTCACACCTAACTAGACAATAATTATTTCCACATCTAATTATAGACATCCAATTATTATCACTATCACTATTGTGCTATACTTATCAATGTAAGCAAGATCTTGTGAAAATGTACAATCTGAGCCAAAATCACTAAAATGTGCTAAATAATTCAAACTTGTCATGTACAGGTTCTAACTTAGGCTAATATATCCCTAAATATGGTAATGTATTTTATGTGATTATTACCTTTTCTTAAAACCCCTTGATTCAAATTATGACCAGATAAAATGACACCTTAAACCATTAAATTATTCTAATACTATAGCACGTCACATGCATGTGTTATTTCACATCTATAATACCCTAATTAGGGTATTATTATGTATTCAATTGACACCTTCTTCTTATTATACTCTAGTCAAATGATGACTTAGTAAAATGACATTTCAGACTAGGTTGATTAAGTGTGTAATAGATTTACAAAAATTTACGAAAAATTGATCAAAGTCACTTGGGAAAATAAACCAACTCAAGATCCTAAGTGAAAAATCTATGAAATCTATTGAATATCTATTTATTATAAATTCATTGTTTAATTCTACATCATCCCATGACATAATCAATGGGATGGCATCCATAAACCATTAATGGCATAAATATTAGTTTTAAGCCTTCCCATGCCTCATCAATGCCCCATTCTTCCAAATATTAATGGGAATATTTATGGCTTGTCCCTCCCAAATTAAATTAATCCATGGCCACAGATCTTGATCTCAAGATGGATGGTCATGGTTTATTCTAGATAATCTTGAAAAGCTATAAATAAGTGATCTAAGACCACCATTTTAAAGCTTCGGTTATACAAACTTACTATGTATAAATTTCCATAGAAAAGCTTCACCTATTTGCATAAATTGAGAAATATTGTTATCCTAATCTATTGGTGCACTCCAAATGATGGAGAAGCATGCTACTCTTCATTGATGTAGATTTGGAGCACCAAATCTAATGAAAATCATGCATTTGGATGCTCTTGGAAGGAGACATGTTATTTGGAAGGTTTGGTGGTATTGCTTTCTTAAATAGCTCTTAGAATTCACTAAAAACACCCCTTAAGGGACTAATCTTGATGTTTTAGTTTCTATATGCTTCTTTATAGATATTTTTTGACTAATGTATGACTAACACATATCATAATCTTACTCTACATGTTCACATGCCCGATGGGACTTGTACCTCACACAAGTCTTTATACCTTCTAATTTTGAATTTAGACCCTCTTTGGAGGTTATTTTTCACTTACTTTTCTCTCATTTTATGTTTCTATGGCTTATGAGAAAAATGGTAGATTTAACTTGTCAAATAAAAAAATCACTTTAAAAGTCAGTAAAATCAACTTGAACATCGGTGAGAATGCCTTAAGGAATGGTAAAATCACATCCATGAATGGAAATATAATTTTATGTGCTCTCTGATTACCTGTGTGTCTAACAAAAATGGTAGGATCACTCTATCAATTGGCAAGATCACACTATAGATCAGTGGGATTGTCTTATGTAACAGTGAAATCATCCTAGGCTAGTAACTCATAAGTAACTATTTTTTCCTTTATTTTTATCATTTTTATCACTTCAATGGAAATTCCCTAAATTTTGGTATAAATACCTTGCTAATCAGTGAGATCACCCTGTAATTGGTAGGATTTCATAATAGTGTCTTCTCTATCTCTATCTTTCATCAAAATTGAACTGTGGAATGATGGGGAAAATTTGTGGAATTGCAAGATCTCTATGTGAAATGGTGAGATCTACCTTCATAAAAAACCAGGGACCTAAAACAACAAGTTATAAGTGTATCTAATAATCTCACACCCTAGTTTTAGAATTTTAACACCTTATTTGCAAGATTTAAAGTCACTTAATCTCTAATCCCTAATAAATTAAAGGCAAACTTCATTACATACTTTGTTTTGGTGCTCTAAATTAAATGCAAATCTTATTAAATACTCATAAGAGTTCCATTTTTACATTTTTTTATTTAAGTGTTTATTTTATCAAGATGAGTTTTGTGTGTATGCTCTCCCCTGTCCCCTTTAGGGAACCAAGTTGACCAAAAATGCTCATTTTTTTCATTTTATTACCTTGTCCAAAGCCATGGCAATAAATTTTCTAAGTCCCTTCCCAAATCTATATGATTTGGGTGACCCAAAAATGACCATAAAGTCTTTCCACTTGTCTTTATTTCATGTATTTTGGATTGTGAGTGGGAGTTCATCACCTCTTCATGGGTTCTCTAGTGAATCATTGACCCAAAAATTTATTTCCTAGCATCATTTCAACTTAACTCCATGGTCGGGTGTATAAATTGATGGTGACCCACTGGGATACTTGTTTTGAGAAATTTAAACAAGTTCCATTAGTGGTACTCAACCTTAGACCATAAGAGTAACTCAGAGATTGCACTACACTAAGAAATTAATGGATGTAGTGGTTGTTAAAAATACAAGACTTTTTCACAATAAGCCAATTTATGTAAATACAAATGATGTGATTTCATCTCTAGTGTTAGCCATAGAAGAAGAAATTTTAGTTTTAAATAAAACCCATTTATTGTGGACATATTTTTAATGCAGGGTGAGTATCCTAAAGTTCAATATCATCATGAAAACTCTTGAGGGAATATTGGGTGTAAAAACCCTAATTTTCATATACTTTTAATTTTTGGATTAACAATTTAAAATCCTCTAAAAATCATGTATATAAACAAAATTTTATAGTACCATGCAACCTTGTCAATTTTGGATTTAGGACGTTACACTTAGGTGTTTTAATAATTTTATCCTTTACTTGCATGGTCTTTTTGAGTCTAAAACTATTTTTTGTGAAATCAAATACATGTAGAGAAACCAAATACTCTATTATAAACCATTATATTTGAATAAAGGCATTACACTGGTCAAATCTAGATCACTTCTTGCCTTGTTCAAATATTCATTCAAAACTTTATGTTTGTATTTTTTGAATAGTGTTTTTATGATGTCTATTTGAGTCTAGACCATTCATCCACTTTGCAAAATCTCAAAGTCCTTTTTTTTGTCTAAAATTTAAAATATTACCTTTCTATGTTCTGATCCAAGGTGTTATCGATTTACCATTCACACTTGGTTTGAGTAGCTTGGGTATGATTTTGTGTTTGGATTTAATAACATTACCTAGACTCATCATCATTTTATTCTCATTTTGGACTTAGATTACCTTGTGTTCATTTATGTTATATGTTCCTAGACTATTCTTCATCTGTTTTCCATCTAGAAACATTATGTTGTCTATTTAGTTTTGTATTTATACGTAGGATTTCTTGTGTTAATTCACATTTTGGGCTTTTTAGTTCACATTTTATCTCCTTGATCAGAAAGAAACTCTTTTAGTTTATCTAGTTGTGACTCACCACAATTATATCTAGCTTTTTATAGTATTGACGTATTTTTTACCTATGTTTATTGTGCTAGCCTACATTTTAGGTTCTAAAAATTGTCTTACCATATTCTAATTTGATGATTTCAACCCACCAAGGTTGAGTAAAATCATAATTACCTTCTTCTAATTATGTGGTACTGCACCACTTACTTTTATTATATTCTCATGTTACCTTGTATTTTGTTTGAAGAAATCTAAGTACCCTTTTTAAACATTTATAAACCACATTTCACATCTTATCAAATGTATAAAAATCATCTTTAGGCATGACATAAATTTATAATCATAGTGGGTTCTCTTACGACCCTGGTTATGAGGAAGAACATTATTATTAGATAGGAAAACCACATTATGTTCAAAAATATCCCAATAACTATAGGGTCTGAATAAGATTTTTATGAGAATCAAACCTTAGAATACAAATATGAATGCCTTTCAAGGTTGATAGAATCAGGTGTTAGGTTTACACCAAATTTCCTAATGGAATAATTGAACACACTTGTTAGGGTAGAAGATCAACAACAAGAGAAATATCTCACCCTTATCATAAAATCAAATATCGATTATTATATCAAGGGAAAAGAAACACTTGTAGAGTTTACTCCCAATGATCAATATCTTTCTACCAAGATCAATAAAATTAGTGAGTGATACATAAATTAACTTATCATAGACTTAACAGACTCTTTATTTCTAACTTCAAACAACAATAATACTTATAAAGAGCAATAAAATATGATGTATCAAGTGCATAATACTTTATTTGATCCTACATCTATGATATACCCTAAGATTTTATCTAAACAAAATAAACATAAAGATGTTTCACAACATGTTTCACTTGATACGGAGTATACATTCTTCAACCATTAGGAGACTCTTGTCTCTTCATAAAACTAAGGGATGAAGAACTTAATGCATATTGGGTTATTATTAAAAACAATTTAAAAAGTTACTAACAATCATCATATCCTTTGGTGAACTAACCATAAACTCCTCAAAACCAATAATATACTTATATCTCATAGTGGTAAATTCTAGGAAATGTTAATCAACCTTCTAAGAATCAATAACCAACCTACTCAAACCAAGGAGTGAAATAGAAAAAATAATAATCATAGCGTTTATATCCCTAAAAAAACTATGCAATAAGGGCACATACCACCCCAAAAAAATTATATTTCACTCATAAATGTACCAAACATGGAGTAGAATTCAATGAAATAAATAGTATCAAGACTTAATATAAGAAACTGAGTTAAGAAATTTAAGTTTGATGAGATATGTCAATATACATTCAAATTAAGTATTCTCCATGTTCCCTTTCCACTTAATTTTGAGGCACCCAAATTTGATAAATACAAAGGGAAGGGTGAATCTCGAGAGCATATCCAAGCATTTTTTGTACTATGTTATGAGGTAGCCTATAGCAGTGTTTATTTGCTTTGCTTTTTTTGACCTAGTTTGGCTAGACAAGCTTTAGAATACTTAAGGGATTGGTGGCAGATTGGAATGATTAATCTGAGAAATTTTTCATCTATTTCTATTATAATATTGAGCATGAACTAATAGTGGTTGACTTGTGTAAGGCAAAACAACAAGATGGAAAATGCTTCATAGCATACCTGTAGTGATGGAGAGCATTAGCTAAACACTTTTAACATAACTTGCTAGATAAATAGTTGGCTGATATTTTTGCACAAAACCTACACCCTAATGTGGCTCATAACTTATGACTAACATATGCCAACACTTTCAATGAGATCATAGATAAGAGTGTACAAATTGAAAAATCACCCATTACTAAGGGTCTTGTAAAGATTTATTCATAGGGTCAAATATGTAATTAAACCCAACCACCTATTCAAGTTATTACTACCAAAAAATGTAAAGGGTTTAAAAAAAACAAAAACATGGTGGGAAATGGAGTGATAGAATTTGGACACATGCAAATAGTGCAGTCTCCATCAGCTCCAAATGTGCAACTATCCCCATCTAATCCATTGAACACTTTTTAAAGGGATCCTCCATGAAGGTCATTTAATAAATATAGGGTGTTTAACAAGCTTAAAGAGTCTATTGAGGTTGTGTTCTAAAATCTAGTGATAACTAGTCTAATTGTTTGTCCTATACTAAGGTCATTCTTAAAGATAAACCCAAACCTTATTGGTATCAAGAAGATTAGTTTTGTAATTTTCATCTTGTTATTAGTCATGTTATTTATTTATGTGTTCAATTGAGACATTTTTTAGAGGACTTGATAGAAAGTGATGAAATTCATATAAAACATAGTGTGAAACACTAATCAAGACATGGGCATTTACAAAGACCCATTTCCTAAACATAATCAATAGCCACCAAGGAACAATTATAATCAAGGTCAAGGCCAATGTCAACAAACACATGGTTAGAATCATAATCAGCATGATCATAATCAATATCATAATACCCATACCAATAACATAGGTTACAACAATATGTTATACTATTATAATAGCATAGTGAGATGCATTTATGCAAATCACATTTCCGCTATCACAAAAAAATATCATGAGCTATCTAATGCTTCTCAAATTACTACACCCCCCATTATACTATTAACACCCTCTTCCTCAAGTAATGTTACACTAGGTTCAAGTAATTCCATTATGCTTCATTTTCTATAGGTTACTATTTCTAGACCACCATCCCCTTTTAATTATAATGACTCCTTTTAAACTCAAAATTGTGAAATCACAACTAGATTCTTATGAGTCACCATCTAAGGTCCTTTTCCTTCTTATTCTAATTATCATGGCTCCTTGCCAACTCTATATTTCTCAATAGTAACTAGACTCTCATGAGTCACCTTCCAATGCCCTTTGCCTTCTTCCAACACTAGGCCAAACCTAGACACTATTCCTTTAGATCCCAAACTAAACACTATAATGGCCAAGGCTAAACTCTCTCATTCCTTCATTAAAAATATGTTTAGTATCTCAGACCAACTAAGTAAAACCCTTGCACAAATTTCTATCCTAGACCTTTTGTGTATGTTAGAAGTCAACTAAACTATTTTAAATGACTTTATTTAACATTCCACTATTCCTTAGGGCATTAACCCTAAACAATTTTAGACACTTTTAGGGCATTTATCTCCTTTCTAAAAGAATACATTTGATCAGAGAGATATGTCTTCTCTTTGTCCTATCCATAACAACCCCTTGTACATTGAGGTCATTATAAAAAATCATAAAATCAAGTGGGTTATTATAGATAATGGTTTAAGGATAAACATAGTATCACTCAATTTAATACAATGATTTTTTTATACTACCAAGGACATCCCATATGAGATAATCATGATCAAGGTATATGATAAAGTCAAAAGTGAGTCTTCTGGGACTATCTATTTTCCAATCATTATTGGGTCTATATCTCATGATACTTTATGCCATGTGATGGGAATTGAATTATCATATAATATACCTCTCATTAATCCTTGGATACATGAAGTACAGGTTGTCCCATCCACCTTACACTAGTGCCTTAAGTTCCCCCATGCCAAAATTGAAGTTACCATTCATGTTGATTTGCATCCCTACCAATATTATAAACACCTAGAGGATGAATTTTACAATTATAAATATTGACTTGGATCTAAATTCATTGTAAAAATTATAAAATAATAATTTTTAAAACCACCCAAGTCTAATTATATCAACCCAAGTGATCTTGGTTCCACTTTAGCTAATTCATTCCCTACAACACTTGTATAATAGGTCAGTGTTAAGGACAAGCATTTCCATGTACCACTTTAAATATGCCTTTCACATTGTAATGTTACCCAAGTCTCCTAAGTCTTTCATTAAACCCAAGCCTTCCCAAAGCCCTTATAGGCCCAAAATGATGTTGAAAATTAAGAAAGACATGTAGAAAGTACCAGTGGTATTTTTACTGGTAACTTCACCAAATCATGATCAAGAAGCTTTTATTAAAGGAGATTGGTTGTATTTTGATGGCCTTACTAATTGTTTTAAAAATTCCAAATACCCTATCCTTAATCAAATTATAGAAAACTTGTATTATACAGGTAAAGGCCTAGGGCTATGAGAGAAAATAATCCTAGAACAATTATCAGTTAGTAATCCTAATATGAGTTAAGGTCTTGGATTTATATCTCTTAGTTGTGAAGTCTTATATTTCGATAGTGATTATTCTAAATTGACTAGTAATGAGATGTATGATAGTGATACAACATCCCATTATAGCATTTATAATGAGCTTTCTAATATTGACCTATTTGATTCTAATTATATTATGACTATCACATCCCATTATCCCCTTTGCCTTTGCCATCCTGACCTCTTTGAGTGGGACCAACAAAATTATATTATACCCCTCGACAAATTTTAAAATGAAGAATATATTTTTGAGTACATGGACCTCAGAGATGGATTACCAATTAGTGATCACAATAAATTATTTAATTTATCTTTAGAATCCTCTACTTGCTTTAGAGAGTAGACAAAATTTATTGCTCACATAAAAGATAAATCATCAAGATCTTCAAGTGAAAACCTCTTTGAGGCACTCATTGATCAGGGAAAAAGTAAATAAAAATACAAGCCCTTGAGTTAAAACCTATTATAAGCACTCTTAGATGGGGAAGTTTGTTTATCTCCAAAGAAAGCATAGTGTCCACCAAGTCCTAGCTCTATAGCTAGTATCATTATCACATTTAAACAACATAAAGTCTTTAATCATCTTGATCTAGACTTTCTAGAGATATTTTCTAGTTGGCCACTACCTAAACTGATAGACTCATATTCATCCCATTATTTATAGCTTTGGGAGGAATAATCAGAAGTTGAAGCAGAAGAAGAGGATCAAGATCAAACATTTCCCACTATTTTAGAAGAAGGTTCTACACTCCTTATAAAAAACACCATTGGAGTAAACCTAGGAACTTATGAATATCCCAAAAAAATTATCTCATAACCTTCCTCACCAATGAATAGCATGACTAAATTTTCACCATTGTAAAATATTTTATTGATATCTTTGCATGGGATTATTCCAAAATGTCAAGCATAAACCTTGACTTTGTTGTGATCACCTTATTGTGCATCCAAAGGTTAAGTTAGTCAAGCAAAAATTGATAAAGATACATCCATGCATCACTCCTTTATTAAAAATGGAGATATAGAAATTATTTGGAGATAGCTTCATCATACCACTAGACTATTCTGAATGGATATCAAATATAGTCCTAGTAAGAAAAAAGCCACAGGGTATATGCATTTTTACTAATTTTAGAGATATCAATAAAGCATGTCTCAAAGATGATTTTCCTCTACCCAAAATTAGCATGATTATCAACTCTACTATTGGGTATGATATGTTATCCCTCATAGATAGATTCCTAGGATACAATTAGATCAATATATCTTAAGAGGATTAGCATAAAACTATGTTTACAACACCGTGGGGAACATTCGATTACCAAGTCATGCCTTTTGTCTTGAAAAATGTTGGTGCAACATATCATCGTGCTATGAATGTCATATTCTATGACATGATACATGATATTTTTGTGGACTATGTTGATGACATCCTATCAAAATCAATAACAGGTGCTAGGTAATCTAATATTCTATGAAGAATCTTTGAGAGACTTCATGATTAAGGGTTCATTTGAATCCTAAGAAGTGTGTCTTTAATGTCATTTTGGGAAATTTGATAGGATTTATTGTGTCACAAAGAGGGAATGAAGTATATCTTGATAAATTAAAGGCCATCATGGAAATGCCTCCACTTTCTAATATGAAACAACTTTACAATCTACAGGGAAAGATTCAATCTATTTTTAGGTTCATTTCACAACTAGTAGATATGTGTCATCCTTTTACATACCTATTGAATAAAGGGGTCACTTTTTAATGGGATGTTAAATGTCAACTATCATTTTTGAAGATCACAACATACTTGGCCAACCCACTAGTTTTGAGACTACTAACACCAGGACAACCATTAATTATTTATATTTTAGCCACAGAACATGCACTGGGGGCATTCTTGGCTCAACATGATGAACAAGGAAAGGAACATGTAGTATATTATTTTAGTCAAATGTTTGTGGTAGATGAACATAATTTTATGCCTATTAATAAGGCTTGTTTAGAAGTGGTGTTTATCTCCCAATAGTTGTAACACTACTTGTCAAATAATTAAACTATTATTTTTCTAAAGTGGGCCCTCTCAGATACTTATTGTCCAAAGCAACTATTATAGGTCATATGGCCAAATGGGTCATGATTTTGAGTGATTTTGATGTTAAGTACTAGAACCAAAAGGCTATTAAGGGGTAGGTCATTACAGATCACCTTGTAAAATCCCTTATTATCAATACTCAACCACTCATATTTGATTTTCCAAATTATTATATTATGATAATAGAAGAAGCATTACATGAACCTGAACTATGGAAATTATACTTTGATATCTCATTTACATCCCATGGATTTGGGGCCAATTTTTTTTTATCACACCACAGAGGGATATAATCACTAAAGCTTATCATATTAACTTTAATTGTACCAACAATATGTTGAGTATTAAGCCCTTATTGCAGGACTTTATCTTGTAGTAAAATGGGATATATAATGATAAATGTTTTATGGTGATTCTCAATTGATTATTATTTAGACCATAAATCAATATGATACTCAAGATGACAAACTTTTACCCTACAAGCACATTGTTGATAATCTCAAGTCTCATTTCAAGTCCCTAAAATTTGAACAGGTATCATGATCCAATAATATATTCAATGGTGTAATGGCAATAACTGGGTCCATAATATAAATTGATAGTAGTGTTAAAGATAGTTATTCCTCAATGAAAATATTCTATAACCTGATTATATATTTTCATATTCAGAGAGGGAATACACCATTTCTAGTCCTAATCCCCCACATGAACTACCTTGGTTCTAAGACATTTATAACCATTTCCAAAACCATGTCTTTCCTCTCAACCTTTCACATAATCATGAAAAAATATTCCTTCATACATAGCCAATTATACCCTCCTTGAAAACACACTTTATCGTAAGGGCTATGATGGAATGCTTATTTGTTGTTTATCTTTAGGAGAATCGAAGTTAGAACTTATAGAGGTTCATGAAGGAATGTGTGGTGACCATACTAATGGTGTATTATTAGTTAATAAACTCCTTAAAATAGGATACTATTTTCCCAAGATGGAAACTTGTGCTTGTAATCATGTCAAAAAGTGTGTTGTTTGCTAATAGCATGGTAATTTTATACACGCACCTTCTTTGGCACTATAGTTTATCACTACACCATGGTCATTCTCTATATGGGGCCTTGATCTCATTGAGAAAATCAACCCAACCTCTTCTCATGTCTACAAGCACATTTTCACTACTACCAAGTATTTTACTAGGTGGATTATGTTCATTTCTCTCACTTACATCACCAAGAAGCAAATTTCCAAATTTATCCTTTACCATATCATCTATCGATATGGTATCCTAGCTCATATTATATCCAATAATGGTAGATCATTTGTAAAACAAGATGTTAAAGCTCTTTACACCATGTTCAAAATCAAATATAAGATATCAACACCATATAACCCACAAGGCAATGGTCAAGTTGAGGCATCTAACAAGACCACTGTCACAATCCTAAAGAAAATTATCAATGATGTTGGCTATAATTGGCACTTACAAATTTTTCTTACCCTTTTGGATTATCACACTAATCATCAAATCCCCATAAGATCCATTCCATACTCCCTTATTTATGGCACCTAAGTTATTATCCCAATTTAGATTTAACTACCTTCACTATGAGTGTTCTTAGAGAACATTGAAGATGATGAAGATTATAGAGTTTCTAGGTTGTAAGAGCTCAAACTCTTTGATGGTAAGCATTTAGATACCCTAGATAACTTACAATAATATCATAATTGATTGTGTAGAATTTATAACAAGTGCAATCTTCCTCAAGAGTTTAAATTTGGTGACTTGGTTTTAAAGGAGAATCAAAAGAACACTAATGTTAAATACAAGAAGAAGGGTAAGTTTCAACCCAATTGGCTAGGTCTGTATATAGTCACAAAAAAATTATGGATCCGGGGCATATCAATTGGCTATTTAAAATGGCTAAGATATCCTAAAATCCATGAATATTGTACATCTCAAGTAGTTCTACACTTGACAACCTTTTTTTTGAACCATTGTCTACGAGAGCCCTTATATAGGGGTAGCTTGTGCCAAAGTCACTTATTCCACCATTATACTTTAGAATGTCTTATTATAGACCATTTTTATTTTTTATCATTCTATCTTGGACCTTTTTCTTAACCTAGACCATTCTAATTTGAATAATATTCTTTTACTACCTTTGGACCACTGTACCCATAGATTGTTGTCACTTATATTCAACTAAAATAATTTTCCTTTGGGACTATCATAACTTGGACCATTATATCTTATAACTAATTATGATCTTGATTATGATTCTTAGGCATTATAGACACACTCAACCCCCATTTTAAAAATTAGTTTAGCCTAAATATTATTTCACAACTTCTTTTTATAGACAAGGGTACAAGGATATGTTAACACACAATTTTTGCTTGCTAAATGGTTCTTTAGATTTATTCAAAACTACATATTGTTATATTACTATTTTGTTATTTGTTAGGCATTATTACCTTGAAAGGATCACATGTACTATTGTAACTGGTTTATCAATTTACTTTCCTGTGGATGTGCAACTACTCAACTAAGTGGTTTTCTATGCCATTGTTTATACAAATTATCCCCGTTGTAGTCGATTTAGCTATTGTTTGAAATCTTACCTATGGAAGTGCATCTCCTCAGTTATTTATTTCCTTGTGCCTTTTGTTAATATTTTATTTATATTGATTATCCAAAAAACACAAAAACATTAGAAACTAATAGACAAAATAACAAAAATATTACCATGAACCTTTGTTTATTCTAATTCATGAACACTCTTGATATTTTATGAGTAACTTGAGCCACACTTTATCTATTTATGAGTTGGAATAATTGTTCTATCATAATTCTCAATCAAATTGAGACACTTAAAAAACCCCTAAACATTTTCAAATGTTCTTAAGAACACCTAAAAAAATAAAATCATGAAAATTGGCTTAGAAGTTTCATGAGAGATATCAAGTTGTCACAATTTTTGGGCTGGGTTCTCTTATTTGTTTAGTTTATTTATAGACCACCTGGGTCTTTTTCCTCCTATTTCAAAGAGAACTATGTTGGCCTAAGGTCCACATAGACTATGTAGATAGTACTTGGATACATGGGGTATCTCGAGTTAGCTCAACCATATTCACACTTTATTTTCTTTGACCACTTCTTTGCCTTAAGGATATTTGGAACCCTAGTTATTTCATGAGTAACCACTTAGCATTTAATTTCCCCATTCTTCTTAGCCTTAATCTTTAATCTCTCCCCATTTTATGAGTTTCTATTATGTGCACTGTGTATTTGAATTAGATACACTAATGCCCACTTGGCTTTCCTAGGCTCTTACTATTTTATGAGTAACCTTTTCCCACGCTCTCATCATTTTGTGAGACTTTTCTCTTTCTCAACCTTATATGTAGTAGGCCCTCTAGATTCCCAATTCATTTCCTCTACACCTATTCATCTTTTGAATTTTGGTATGGTTTTAACCTAAAAACCATACCCTCTTTTTCTCACTCACTCATTATTTTATGAGTCCGTTTCCTTATTCCTCTACAATACACTCATGTTCCCTTATTATCATTTTGTTCTATACCATATCCTACGAGAACCACATTTGGTTGAAGATCATGTTATATCTTACATCCATGGAATTATGTGGGTAACATTAACTTGCCTCATGCATCTAGATTTATCTTAGCTGCCCCTTCCTTTTCTTCTATTTTCCTCCATTTTGTTTTATGTTGTTGTTTCCCTATCATTTGAGAGAATTTGTATCCATTGTTCTTATCTCATTGTACTAGTATTTTTATTTCTCAGCTTAGGGATCAGCTTGTCACAGAGCATAATGCCTCTTTTACACATGCACAAACACTTTATTTTCTATTTGCACTAACATTGTGATTAACCATTGTTTATGTGTGTTTATTTCATTTTTATTATTGTTTTGTTGTACTTTATTATCTCTCTATTTATTTTTGTTGGTGTTTTTTTGTTCATTTATTAGTTTGTGTTTTCATTGTGTTATGTCTTTATTTTATTTATTGGTGTTTTATTGTGTTTTCATTGTTGTTTTTTGAGTTGTTATTTTATCTATTTTTATTTTTTTATTCACTCATTTTATTATTTTTATCCATTTATTGGTGTTTTATTGTGATTTTCTTTTTTTCTTTTTTTTACTACTTTGTCTTGTTTATTATATTGGTTTGTTCTTTTGTATTTAAATACATTTCGTAAACATTTTGAGTCTAGATTTTACTTAGGATTGATTTTTTTCCATTTATATTTAACTTATTTTATTATTTATTTATTTTTCAAGTACACACTATTAATACATGTGGATCTTGATTTCAAGTTGTTTAAACATTTGTTCTTGTTTTGCATTCTTGTTCATACTTAAATCTTGATTGTTCATATCTTGATTCAAGTTGGGTTACATATGTGTCTTGTTTTTTTTCTTTAAATGTATATATCTCTTAAAATCATGTTTTATACATCCTAATAATATTTATACATATAATAATACAAAAAGATGAGCTATACAAATTAGCATTTATCATGGCCTTACCTAGGGGGACTCTACTAGAAGCTTTGACCCATCCTTGATGTTGGTGATATAGTGCACATAGTGGTGAAGGCCCCATGACTACCCATTATTTCCCTGACTGCTCTAACTCAGTCTCTTGTATCTACCTAGAGGTTTGACTAGTCCATTGTGATATCATATACTCCTTATAAGAAGCCACTCTCTTATCCACAGGAACTACCACCTAATATGCCTACCTCTAGTAGGTTATCTCATATTTATCATGTAATAAACCATCATTTTTGCATAATTTATCATCATTAACCACATCACATCAACCAAATATCTAGCTACTCTAGAACCATTATCTATCCTAGCTCAGTGAGCCTCATCCCTTTCCTTTGTTAGCCTCTATACCTAGGAGGTCAATCTCTCCTACTCTACCCAAGAAAAATATCATTTACAAACCATTATCAGTATATCCAAGTATCATATAGCTAACTAGGCCTAAACCCCTATCAACTATGCCACTTGTCCTCTTAGACTAGTAATATCTACATCTCTGATAATAATATGACCTCATAACATAGTGGTCTCTCTCTAAGTAGTTGTTAATTGTGTCTACAACCCAACTATAGTGTTATATAATCTAACAATATCTAAGAAACATGTATTAATCTCTCTTTGGAGTCTATTTATCAGATCACAATCCTCTATAGACCTTCCTATGTTGGATGGCCCTATCTCTCCTAAACCTATCGTTAAACCTATGTCTAAGGGCCATGTCTCACCTGTACCTATCGTATGGCACCCATCACCACTTGGGGAATCCCCCATATCCACATCCTTCTCACCTAATCATCCATCTCTACATCATCTCCTAGACCCTATTTTTCCTAAGAATACACTACCTATAATGGTATCACATATGGGATCACTAGATGAATAGGCACCTGACCCTGTCATTATGTTAGGGCATATCCCTAGTCTTTCATATTCTTGACCCACCTCTTACATAGGGCTAACTATTGAGGTAATGACCCCATCAATCATATCATTCTCACCCTAATCTACCATGTGGCATAAGCATCAGTAATCCATGCATCTAGAACCCCTTTGATGTAATCTCATAGTATGTGGACCACCCTACCATAGTTTAAAACTACCTTAGCCCTAGGAATTAATATCCCCCACTCTTTGATATCCTTAGTCACATGATAAAATTAGTGTGGACCCTTTTGGACATCCTACTGCATGCCAAACTACTGTTGGACTCGATCCAACCTATACCTCTCTACCACATAGTCATGATAACATATGATGTAACATGACATGATCATATATCTAATCATGAATAAGTCTTCCACCCAAATCCATTATGTATCTAAATAGGGACACCAAATAAATTATCCATCCTCCATCTCATCTAGAACTTGCTAATAATAAGGTAAGTATCCCAACTGTCCCTACATACCTAGTCTTGTCAGATACCATCCCCAAGTTAAAGGATCCTCTAGTCCCCTATAATATATTAGTCCCATTAGACATGCACTATCTATGTGTTCCCATGACCATACCTACAATAGTGTATTGTGGCCTATGTTTGAATTCCTTGATATGTTATCATGTGTAAATCTATATATAGCTAGGCTAGGATAACTAGTCCCCAGGCAAATCATGTCAACTAATTAATCATATCCTACACCATGTTAATCAAATATAGTAGAAATAACCATCTACTCTAGTCTAGCAGCATAAGGCCATCAATAAGATCTATCAAAACTATCACCTATGGTGGGAACTATCCCCTATCCTACCTCATCCTCTAATGGCTAAACTAGATGCTCCAGTGCATATACATCTATGAACCCATCCAAAATCTCAACATAAACTACTCTGAGAAGGTCATTTAACACATCTTATCATCCTACCTATATTCAAGTGATCTTGGGTCCTTATATCAACACCTATAAAATGCAATGTACATCCTCCAATGTCATAATGGCCTCCTTAGTTAACATATAAAATGTTGAGGTATATGAGTGCCACCTTTCTGCAAGTGTTGATAAATAAGTCCTATCTATTTGAATCACTAGAAATCGTGCTAGGTGATATAGGTCTACTACCACCAGATGCTTGTAATCTTGTCCATAATGAGCCCCTATCACCATAAAACCCAGGAGCACCGCTTCCATGACATGATGAATCTAACTTGCTCCTGCAAATCAAATGTAGGGTATCAAGTCAATTATCTTTCTTATCATTCACATAATTCTTCTAATTTTGAAGCATAGATTAATCCTCTATAATTCTCTCTATCTCTCTCTTCTTCTAATTTTTTGCCTATATTAATCTCCTATGGGCCCCATTATATCCTCTTCTAGCATTCTCTCTGTTGTTTTAGCAATCCCACCATTTAACAAGCCATTCCTATAATTTTCAAGGTGACCTAGATAGAAGAAGCAAACCCACTATTTAAAATGTCATTACCACCACATGACAAGGTGATCTCATTAACCTTTATGATTTTGTTTTTTGAGAGGGTGATTTCCACCCAAAAATGAGAAATCACTGATGTCTTAGCAACCTTGCCATTTTGACCCATGATCCCATTGAAAGGTCAATGAAATAACTAATTTTGTGGCAATTCTACCATTTTTGTGGGTGAACATGCCATTTTACAAATTATTAAATGGTGGGATCACCCAACTACCTATTTCTTATGCCTATTAAATTCTATAAATGTCAAAATTAAATATATAAAAAGGTACCTATTATTGCTCCGCTCCTCGATGGCTGATGATACTCTCTCATGCACTCTCCAAGGTGATGGTGGTGTAGGATATTGGCCATTATTCTTATCTCTCTCACACTAAAATCAAAGAGTCTTGGATTTACTATATCTAGTGGGCAAATGAACTATGTTTTACCCCAAGGGTCAAAATATAGTAATTTTTTCAAATTTTTACCCCCTAGGCATATAGTTGCTCCATTTTATCTCACTTGCGATATTATTTTAGCCCCTCTTATCTAGTTTTTCTCCTGCTTTCTTCTAATTTATCTTTTTTATCCTCTTTTATTAAAATTAATATGATTATTATTTTTTATGATTGAGGGTCTAACCTATCAAATAATTTCATATTTTTTATCTTCCCCTTGAGAGTGCATCATGGGCCACCCAAATGATGTTTGGGGCATTTTCATATCCTGATTTTGTTGTAACTCATGAAAAATTAAAATGAGAAATGGAATTGAGGTTATTTTTTCTGATTATAATGACCTTTTCATTATTTTAAAAGGCGTTGCTTTAATCTAATGTCTCTGTGTGACTTCATAAACAAGGATAAAATGTAGATATTCAATTCCTATCACTATTGTGCTGTAATTGTTAATCTAAGAAATATCATGTGCTAATACACAATCTCAGCCAAAATCAATCAAATACACTAAATCATTTAAACTTGTCATGTATATATGTTGATTTAGGCTAATGTATCCCTAAATATGGTAATGCATTTTATGTGATTATTGTCTTTTCTTAAAAATCTTAGATTCAAATTGTGACCACATAAAATGACACCTTGGACCATTGAACTTGTCTAATTTAGTAGCACACATCACGTGTATATGTTGTTTTTGGATCATAATACCTTAATTTGGGTATTAATCTGTATGCAACTGATACCTTATTTTGATTATACTTCAATCAAATTATGACTTAGTAAAATAACATTTTTGACCAGGTTGATTAAGTGTGCAATAGATTTCCAAAGAATTGTATAAAATTAATAAAATTCACTTGGGAAAATTAAACCAAATCAAGAGCCTAAGTTAAAAATCCATGAAATTTTTTAAATATCTATTTATTGTAAATTCATTATTTAATTTTACCTCATCCCATGACAGCATCAATGGGGTGGCATCCATAAACTATTAATGGCATAAATATCAATATTAAGCCATCCCATACCTCATCAATGCCACATTATTCCAAAATATTAATGGGCATATTTATGGCTTGTCCCTCCAAATTTGAATTAATCCATTCCCACATATCTTGATTTTAAGATGGAAGATCATGGTTGATTCTGAATAATCTTGAAAAGCTATAAATAAGTGAGCCAAGACTTCCATTTTTAGGATTCAATTATACAAACTTACTATGTATAAATTACAATATAAAATCTTCACCTATTTGCACAAATTGACAAATATTGTGAGCCTATGCCATTGGTACACTAGGAGATGATGGTGGAGCATGCTAATCTTAATTAATGTAGACTTGAAACACCAAATTCATTTAAAATCATGATTTTTGTCTATTATTAGGAGGGATGATAATTAGAAGGTTTAGTAGTATTCCTTTATTAAATATCTCTTAAAATTCACTAGAAACACCCCTTGAGGGAGTAATCTTGATGTTTTATTTTCTATTTGCTTCTTTATAGTTATTTTATTGACTAACACATGGACTAATGCATCTCATAATCTTACTCTACATCAATGGTTCAGATAGTAGTTCTTGAGTATGGGGCATGTCATGCTATGGAACTTAGGTGTGGTGTTATAATATTACATATTTATGTACCTATTATCTAGCCACATTGATTGAGACTTTGAACTGGTCAGTCATGAAAATAGAGAGTAGTGATATTTGTTGATAAAGAGGTAATGGTTGAAAATTTGGAGATGTTTGCATCTAATGTTGAGGATGTGGATGTGGTGAATTTTGAGCCACATAAGGTTGTACAATTTCCACCATGAGCACCATGATGACAAAGACATTGACAAGTTGTGGTGGAGGCATAAAAGGAGGTCGCTGAGTAAGGAGATCCCACAACATAGGCATCATGGAGTTGGTTGATAAAGTAATGGATCTAGAGGGGACTGTGATGCACTAAAATTCTTTCTCCTAGTTTTGAAACACCTCAAAAATATTCTCTAGTGGAGGTAATTATATTTCATTATAATTTATAGACTATCATAGGTGATATCGTTATTGGTGAGTGTTTGGTAGTTTGTTGAGTAGTAGATAGAAGACTAGATATGTAATTGTTTGTGTGTGTGTGTGTGTGTTTAGGTAGGCATTATGTTGAGATGTTACATATATGTAATATTTAATATAAATTTGGTTTCTATTTTGTGTATACTACTAAGGAGCTCATTGGGGTGTAGTATTATGGGTTTCACATCATGATATTTTGGATGATGTACCATTACATCATGATACTATGGTTATGGATGATCATGTTGTACCATCTACCCAAATGTATTATAGTTGGTTCTAATTGGTTGGTGAAATAGTGTGAGATCTTAAAAAATGAAGAGACACCACATAGCTACCACTTGGAGTGGGATATGAAGAGTTATAGACTTGACAAATGGTAGTTGAGGAGCATGTTGCTCATATGGCCATCATGGAGTATCCCACACGTGTATAAGCCTAGGTGGTCAATATATAGGGGAATCTAACATCCATAAGTAGTGTGGCTCATCCACCAAATGGATAGGATAGACCATAATTATATATTTATTTAAATTATTATAATTTTATCATGTTTTATTGTATCAAAAACTTGATCTATGGATATATATAACTCTTTTGTATAGTTTTATATTGATCACAGATGTTATGGATGTATATATTTTATTTATAGTACATGTTTTAATTATTATTATATGCTATGATAAAATATTTGATGTATGTTGGATTCTTTTCTAGAAGTTTTGAACACATGTGTGGTTAAAAATACTAATACAAAGAATACTCCACCTTGGCAAATGCATTCTTATACAGCTATAAAAGAATTTTGAACCAACGAGCATAGATGATGTGAATTGATGAAATGAAGTTATGGATAATTGAAGTTAGACATGCTATATATAAATTATATCCACCATTAGATTGAGTAATAATATGGATGCCTTTAAGGCTCTATTTGTATATGCCCAAGTTCACTTATGAGCCTCTGGGCGATTAAGAAGTTTGAGTTAACCATTTTCTCTATTTTAAAGTATATGAACTTTGTTATATTTATAATTTTATTAATGGCATGGAATGGTTAAAATAAGGCATGAATTTTGGTTTATACATCTTTGTTATTTATATTTGAATGTTCAATGGTTATAATATTGTAATTCATATACATTTCTATTAAGAAAGTTATTTGCAAACTTCTAGTCTATGTCATTAATGGAATCTCTTTGCTAAATGATGACATAATCATATCTTGTATATCAAATAAGTTTATATCCCACACTAGACATTGATATCCTTGATATAAGTGAAGCACTAGCCTAAATATAAACACTTGAATTAAATCAGTCCCTTGACCTTGCAAAGTGCCTATATGATGTTAAGCTTAGTAAAACAAAGGCTTTCACCCTTAAGACTATAGAACCACCTCAAAATAGGATTATGCCTATAGACCAATAATGTAGTCCATGAAAGGCTTATGCCTATGGATCTACTAAAATACTTCCTCAAAATGACCAAGTCCTATATTTGATACCTTGTGTCATGGCACAACTAGCCCAATGTAGGGCTTGGTTCTTTCTCTACTACACTTTGGGTGAGTATACAAGGCCTATGCCTTATGTGAATTGATGATGTAATAGCAGTGTTAAATTTTGAGTGTAGAGAGACAACCTCATGTTTGTTCTTGGTTTTAATGAGTTCGAAATTGATTTAGACATAACCTGATGCACCTAAATTTTCTATAAAATTTTGGTTTCGTTACCAGGACCCATGTTGAATTTTATTATTGTAATGGTGTGATATAAAAATGTTTTTACTCTCCCTAGAAAACATTAAGTGCTATCTATAATAGGTAGAAGATATATTTATGTTAAAGCATCCAACCTGTAGCAGACAAAACCTGAGAAAGTGGGTTTAGAACAACCTATATGATGCTCTGTATGAAGTTTTTTTTGCAAATTACTTGAGCATGTGTATCAATGGTTGGATGCATATGTAACACATATAAGTAGGATTTATGGATATGATTACAAGTGTAAAAAGGATCACTTAGAGAGACTTGAGACCCTAGATGCTACTTGGACTAGAGTAGTAAATAAATGTTAGAAAAGAGCACTGAATAGTTACATGTTTGAGTTCATAGTTTCAACATACTCATGCCCTAAAGAAGTAGAGTATCATTTTTTGCATGAACCTAAAGGCAAATTTATGAAATAATTTGGTGTAGAGCTTAAAAATATAATGGTTTATTATGGTTTTAAAACATATAGGGGGAAAAGTGGATGTGTAGGTGAAGTACCATGGAAAGGGATAAGCAGATTAACACCTGAGAGCTTAGAATATAGACCTATAACAAGAGACAACATAGGCTAATGGAAGATATAGAAATTGGAAGTGCCAAGAGAACCCATAGTGAGTGGTAATGGCATGAGAAAGGATTTCTTGAGATGTAGCAATGCAAGGATGAGAGATATGATGAATCGATGGATTAAGCTTAGTATTTGATAGGTGTGGAACCTATTGGGTCCTTAACTATATCCCCAACTTGAATAAATCATAATATTGATAATTAACCTTGTTATTGACATAAATTTTAGATGATTTATACATTTGGAGTGTAATTTTGTGATTGAACAAGTTATTCCCTACAAGGAGGCGATAAAAATTAGATCTAGACCATTAGGCACTTGCTCACCACAATAAAATTTGAGAATAATTATACCAACTCAGTTGATATCAGCATCACAAAGTGGGAAATAACCTATAGTAAGTGTTTTGATGCCACAAGTAAGTAGTATAATTCTTTCATCATCTATGGTGCCAATAGTAAGAATGGGGCTAGTGCTTAACCCAATGGCTAGAGGCATCGAAGGCCTTTCACCAACACAGACACTAGGGGGATAAGCACCCTAGATACTAGCTTCCCCTTATAGAAAATATATGAAATGTCCATGCACTTTCTAAAGTATTATGGCATGGAAAATGGTGTATAGCATTTGTTAAAGTGTGAACTATAATGGCATGTTTGGGGCATAACCTAATTAGAGTATAAGGCAACCCAATTCACAACTAATTTACTAGATCATACCCATACCTAGTATATTAAATTTTACCCTGACTAGGATAAGGTAGATTATGACACCCTAAAGGAGGTATTCCTTAAGGAATTTAACATTCCATAGTTTAAATAGTAGAGCATCACCATGTTGAAAGAGATAACTTAAGGACTCTTAGAAAGAATGCACCTAAACAATTTAAGGTTCAAGACTCTCCTTTCTAAGATCCCATATGATATTCACCCCTCCAAATATGAACAATGGTTTATTTATGGGTTGCTAGTGCCATTTTGAAGATCACTTTCCATGAAGACATTTATAGACCCTTGTGAAGTGCTTGAAGTTTTACTAAGAGCCAAGGTAGTTAGAAGCACAAATACTGGGATCAACCCATTTATGGAGGAAAAAAGTATATCCTAGCCTCCCAACTCCAAAATATTATTTCTAGTTCATCACAAGACACCTGAATTGGGTTGTGGTGCACCAAATTTAAAGCAAAAGTCTATAATAGGAATAGATACCCATGAAGGAATGTGCACACATTTATTTTAAGCTATGAAGTCTATTGAGAGGTGTATGATGTTCTTAACTACCCACTATTACAACATGCCATTTAGGTCAACACAACTATTTATTATCTATTGTGTGATGCCTACACCCATACCATAGTTGATTATAGGGTGATTGATGAGATGTGAAATAACATGGAAAGAGGTGCAAGGTAGGCCACTAAAGCAGTTGGAGGGCAAGTTAACCAAGTACATGAAGGATATATCCAATTGAACATAGTATTT
The DNA here is from genome assembly GCA_037957365.1 of Torreya grandis. NCBI lineage: Eukaryota > Viridiplantae > Streptophyta > Pinopsida > Cupressales > Taxaceae > Torreya > Torreya grandis. The sequence continues at coordinate 603,423 of JARHVA010005275.1, read as the reverse complement.
TGGATGCAATAAGGTGCTAGAGGGTGATATGGAGGATGTAATGATGGAAGGTTCCCACCCTACTCATGTTAAAATTATGGTTCCATATAACACTATCATCATGACTATCCTACACATCCTACATGTGGGTATTGTTGAGGAACCCATAAGGTTGAGGAATTCCCTAACCTATACAATAATTTAATCAAAGGTAGGCTTGATACAAGTAAGGGCACATGAATAATTAGGAGAGAGTTGAAAATAAAAAAGTGGACTCCAAAGGCAAAACTGATCCACCTAGAGAATCAAAGTACAAATGACTACTTACAATGGATTCACCACTCAGTCATCAGGTGTAATACCTAAGTTGCATATAGAATATGAGGATAAGGGTTGTACTAAGTGTGTATCATGGCCTAAACCCAAAGCTTCACCTTACCTAGACCTAGTGCACCAAAAGGATGTATTGTAGTAGGCTATGAGTGTAATTCAAAACCTATAAGGGGAGCTCCAAGTAGCATAGGATCTAGAGGCAAAATTTTTTGTTTTTTGAAAGAAGAAAGATAGATAAAAGTTTTAGATATAATAATTAATAGAGATACTGCACCTCCTACAAATATAAATAATGTTACCCTTATTGAAAAACTTACTCTTGGAGCATGCAAGTTAAAATCTAGTTGAAGTTACTACACCACACATGGAGTGGGTGCAAGAAGTTTAGAATCCATATAATGGGGAGTACGATCAAGGACTCCTTGTGAATGCCACCATTGATGGATTTTTTTAATGTGAAGTCCTCATGGAAATGGGCATTGAGGTTAATATCTTGACCAAGAACACATGGGAGAGGATGGGTAGGACAGCCTTATAGCCTTCCCCTCATTTAATTTTCATGGCTAATAAGACCCAAGTGTAATCGATCATAATTATAAAGATCATAGTTGTATATATCATGGATGTCAAGTTCCATGCTGACTTTGAGGTGATTAAGTTAACAAAACAAGACAATTATGTAACACTTCTATGAAGGCCATGGTGTTATGCAAACAACACAAGTATGCGCTTCAAGAGGTGTTACATAAATTTTGATAATGGAAAGGAGAGGGTATTTATCCCCCTCTCAAGTGAAAAAATACCCCCCAATGTAGAGAGTGTAGACCTCAAAGATGAGATCAACCATATATACAACATCATGGTTTAAGTTATCGAGACTCTCAACCCCAATGATGAATGAGCGTTTTCTTTGTAGGATGGATAATTAGCCTCAAACACTACTCACATTAATTATGATCTATGGTTTGAGGAATCATATTATATCATTGGTTGAAGGTGGTGCTTAGTGTACATAAAGGAGCCAAAACCAATAAAGATAGGTTGTGTCTAGATTGATCACAATTCAAAAATATGGGTCCCTTACACTAAAAAGAATGGAAAGCAAGTGTTTTTCCTTGATAAGGGAAAATTTACAGTGCTTCCATGATATATAAGGATTTATCTAGTATAATACTATGTCTAAGACCTCAAATTAGGCATCCCAAAATAAGTGGATAAGATGGGCACACTAGTTATACATTGAAGAACACTACCACTCAATGATGGGCAGCATAAAGGCCTAGCTTGCCAACTTGGAAAAAAGTGAAGCTAGCTATGTGCACTATATTTGGGAAAAGTAATGAGGACCTGGCCATCTCTACCTACTCTAGTGACTCTAACCCTATAGCACATGTGTGTTTGTACAAAGAAACATGGATTTTCTATGGTGAGAATGCCCCAAGGAATCTATGGGTGCATATATTCTATATGACCTTGAAGTCATGGGCATGATCTTGGTACATTATTAATGAGATGTACCATGAGATAGCCAATTAGGATTCAATTAAGGAGTGGTTTGTTCACACCTCCTTTTTTTTGAAAAATATTGAACTAATCAAGCCACTACAGATAGTTTGGAGGTTAGTGTTTGAGGATACTGAAATATTGGAAGAGTGCCTGAAAGACATGTTTAGTGAAAGGTGTTGGAACTCCCAACATTCTTTGAATATAAAATCCTCAATAATGACTCCAGTGATTAGGATGATGAAACATAGAAGGCATGAAATTGGATGAACCTAATAGGTAAAAGGAATCTAGTGCACCATTTTGAGGATAACACTCTAGAAGAATAAGACCCTACCCACCTTTGCATAGAAACAACTATTATCCTTAAATTATGCACCCTAGGATATTCTATGAAATTCATTTGATTTGATGCAACATTGAATCATCCCTAAAGTTTTTGGTAACTTGTAAGAGAGATGAACCTCTAGGATTGAAAAGGGATAGTTCTATAAATTCTTCTCTAAGTTTATATCACCAACTCTACTACTTGTTCATGAAAAGAGTCAAGAATTTTCATAAAAAAAGAAAACTATGCTAAAGAGGTGATCCACCAATAATTTATCCAACCTAATATCACACTTCTACCAAGTAAAAATGTTTTCCAAGACTAATTCCATGCATTAAAAGGTACTAACATAGTGTTTCAATGTGAAGGTAACATGCTTGAGACAATCAATAAGATAATCAACCTAAGGGGTAAATTGCACACCATACATACAATTTCATACTTGAAAGAGAGTTTGATACATTCAACACACTTCACATGACATGTTAACATCATAACCTTTGTTCAAAAATGAAGGATAAAGGGAGTAAGGATGATGTTATCACTTAGCTCCACCATACATCACTCGCATACTCAGATAGAAATTCATAACTCAAAATTGGTCTTGTATTTAATTTCCAAAAGTAAAGTGCAATGTCATTTTAGTAGGGCTTCACCATACCAAAAATGTGGTTATTTGTAATGACATAAATGGCTCAATTTATATAACTTTAGGGAAGAGAGAGAGAAGAGAATCTGAAGAGGCACAAAGACATGTGTCTTTGACATGAAAGTCAGTTATAGATCCATGAGAGAGATGGATGAGTGAGCCATACCATGGCAAGAGTCTTACTTGTCCACAACAAGTCATGAAAATGGTGGCAAGTGGCATCAAACCTTCAAGAGTAGCATAGGAAACTACTTTTATCAAAGATCATCGCTGAGAGTTTGAAATTGAAAATAAAAAATCCAACACATCACACTGCTCAAATTCATGATGGTAGTTAGAAAATGCTCTTTCTAACTGCTAGTTATCCTTTGGACACATATATTTATTGATTTTGTGGAAGTAATGACTTGAACCATCAACCTATCCATTTTTCTTGCTTTGTCTACTCTCATGTTCTTGCCAAATCTTTTGAATAACAATGGCTATTATCCATAGTTTAAAATTGACTTCCTATGGGTCATCACTCCTTTGGGTATTTCCTTCAAAAATTTTGTCTTGAACCTTTCTTGTAGACAATTTTCTTGCAATAATTCATGTCTTTGAGAGCTTTATTTGTATCAAAAAAAATGTCTAAAATAAATGGACCTCAGTACCTTTTTATGTTTTCCAAAAGAATTCATTCAGACTTTCTATTTGGCCCTTCAAAAAATCAAAATGGTCCTTTGGAAGATTTTAAAGTGTCCATTTGGCCTTAGAATGTCCCTTCAAAAATGTTTCAACATACCCTTCCAAAAAACTAAAGTGACCTTTGAAATTTTTGTTTGGTCCATTGTCTATAGAAGAACCCTTCGGACTTTTTATAATGTACCCTTCAAAATTTTTGAAATGTACCCTTTGGACTTTTTTTAATGTACCCTTCAGATTTTTTGTAATGTACCCTTCAAAAAAATTTAAAAGGGCACTTTCTCTATAGGAATTCCTTTAGAAAAGTTGAAGTGTACCTTTTCCTAACAAAAGATACTCTTTAGAAAAATTACAAACATACCCTTCAAAAAAGTTACAAGGGTCCCTTTTGGATTGAAGATATCTTTCAAATAAATTGTATAGTACCTTTGGAAAAATTGTGTGGACAATTTGTCCAAAAGAATTTGGCAAAGATTAAAAACAAAAAACCTGAAATAATTCCTTAAAGGCTTAAACAAAGACCAAAATGAACTTTTTGAAAATAAAAGACTTGGTAATTTTATTGGATTTCTCAAATACCATTTCTTCCAAAGGAAAACTAAGTTCTGAACTTGGACAAATTTGAAAGGTGAAAACCTAGGATTAGAATTTGACCAACATTCATGGTGATTCCTAGGTATGGCATGCCTACTATGCCTAAGAATAGTTAACTAAATCCTTCCATTGGGTTTGGAGTCACACAAATGAGTACTCAAATTGTTAGGAATAGACCTTATATTGACCATAACATAATTGACATAACATAAGACACAATCAAAACAAAAAGAAGGAAACATGCACATAAGACAAAAGCAAAACACAAGATAAAGACACAAATGTGCTACTAAGCACTTAGGGAATACAAAGAAAAACAAAAGAAACATGCATGTGTCAATTAGGACACTTAAGGAACACAACATTTGAAAGAAAACTAGAATAAAAAAACACACCTATGCTACTATTTACAAGATAGACTTGCAAGGACTAATATCAAAACTTTAGATGTATCCCATTCATAGGGATAGGCAATTCTTCGCCATTCATCTTGGTCAGTTGAAAGGAGTTTCTTTGCTTGCACTTGTTGATGATGTAAGGGCCACTCCATAAAGAATAAAACTTTGTATGTTTACCCATTTTTTCTATATCCTCATCCCATTTAAAAACCAAGTCACCTTCCTTGAACACTCTTATACTTTCTCTTTTATCAAAGTATTTCTTCATGAGTACTTGGTGGTGTTCCATGGTCTTATGTGCATTGTCCCTTGCTTCTTACAATTGCATTAATTATATCAATATGACTTCCATTAGAGTATTTTCAAGCAATTCTAGCTGATGTGTAAGCTCTAGAGTAGGGAGCTCTTGAGAGATGGATAATGTAGCTTCTCTCCCATAAACAAGCACAAAAGAGGAGTTACAAATTGATCTCTTAGGAGTAATCCTATCAGCCCATAAGGCTATCTTCAACTTAGTGTGCCATGCTCTTTCATTGTTCTCCAATGTCCTCTTGATGATTTTTATGATCTTCTTATTAGTAGACTCAGCCAACCCATTACCTTGAGGGTAATATTTGGATGAGGTACTCAAGTAAACTCCATTCATGTTTTCCCACTCAAAATTTTTAGCACTCATAAAAGTAAGTGCATTATCAGAAATGATAGTATAGGGAATACCAAATCTTATTGTGATACTCTCATAAAACTCCAAAACTGCATTTTCATTTGCCTCCTTCAATGCAATAGCTTCTATCTAACTTATGAAATAGCTAGTATGAGTCCATATCCATTTGTGTCCAACACTTGATAGAGGGTTGATCATCAAGGCCCCATTGCATGAAAGGCTAGTCCACCTATATAGGATTTAATGGAATGGCTGTAAGTTTCTATTTGCCTATAAAGAAAGCATATTGAGGACACCTCCTAACCCAAGAGTAGTAATCCTTGAAAAGGCTAGGCCAATAATACCCTACCCTCATTATCTTTGTAGTTGTTTTTTAGGAGAAATGACCTCCATCTACACCATTGTGAAACTTTTCTAGAAAGATGTCAAACTAATCATTGTCAACACACCTTAGTAGTACACCATTCACATCCTTTCTAAAGATAATTCCATCAATAAGACAATAAGGAATGGTTTGAAATCTAAAATACCTTATTTGTGACTTGTTCAAACTATTAAGATAATCACCATTTTGGAGTAAATCAATGACTTATTGTGTCCAACTTTGAGTTGGTATATGACCAATTAGTTGGGGATGAGCTTGACTGACCAAAAATTCTTCCCTTAGCCCTTGAATATTTGAAGCTATATGTTCACACATCCCCTTTCCTCTTCCAAAGTTTATGTCTTTGATTTCAACATCATACTCCATTAAATTTATGATCCATCTAGCTCTCTTATCATTAAGGTCTTTTCTTAGGAAGAACTCTTTGGTGCTAAGATGAGAGACTATGACATGTTTTTCTATTATTTGAAACCATGTGCCTAAACTTTTTCAAACCTCTTATCATAGCTAGAGCCTGCTTCTCAACAAATGTCTGCTTGACCTCATAATCTTCTAGTCCTTGACTAAAGAATGTAATGGGTTATTCAATTTCCTCATCATTCTTTTACATAAGCATAGCTAAGATTATTTCAAGATTATCAAAAGTATATATTATGAAATCCTTGGAAAATTTTGGGTTCAAGAGATTAGGAGATTGGGAAATTACTTGTTTTATTGCCTCAAAATTATTCTTACCTTCCTTTGTCCAAGCAAAAGCTTGGTTCTTCTTGAGCATGGTTGTAATAGGATTCACCAAAGTAGCAAATCCTAGAATAAACCTTCTTAAAAATGTGATCTTTCCTAAGAAAATTTTTAAACCTTTTTTGTGTAGAGGCAAAGACAGGCCTAAAATGGCTTCAATCCTTTCAGGATCAATAGACAAGCCTTTCTTTGACATAATGTGTCCCAATAATTTACTTTTGTGAACAGTAAAGATACATTTTTTTGGATTAAGATAAACTCCAAACTCTCTACACTTCTCAAATACTTGTCTTAGATGTTTCATGTGGTCATTAACATCCTTGGAAAAAATAGTTATATCATCAAGGTATAAAAGCAAAAACTCATTGATAAAACCTTTAAAGGCCATGTCCATTTCCCTTTGGAATGTAGCAATAGAATTAGACAAACCAAAAGGCATCTTTATATCTAAAATGTTCCCTAATTTATGGTTAATGTTGTCTCTAACTAATCCTCCTAATTCACTAATATTTTTTTATAAACTGAATAGCCATCAAGTAGTGAAAATGTTAAGAACTTGAAACCACTTACAAAATCTGCTCCATGGAAGGTAGTGGGTAATGATCTTTGAGTGAAACTCTATTCAGATCCCTAAAGTCCACATAGAGTCTAATATCTCCATTCTTTTTCTAAACAAAGATAAGGTTAGCTACCCCAGTTGAGTGTTTGATAGGAAAAATAATCCTAGACTCAATCAATTTGGTAAGCTCTTTCTTCATGAGCTCCTCTATCTTTGGATTGATAGGCTTATGCTTTTGCCTAACTAGTTTAGCTCCAAGTTTTAGCTCAATGGTGTTATGAACTAGACCTAGATAAAACCCTTTCAAATGCTTGTATTCCCAAGTAAATATATTAATAAATTCTTTACACAATTCAATGAAGGCTTGTCTTTGAGAAAGAGAACATATCTTACCAATTTTCAAAAGTTTGTCCTTAAATATCAAGATTATTTCATATTTCTCTTCCTTTGTAGACATCCTTACCCTTTCTTTCCTTTTTTGATCATCTTCATTGAACACACTCTCAAAATTAACCAACCCCATTGGTATCTTGTTTGTCCTTAACTGGATAACTTGTTCTTCATATTGATTGTGAATCTTCTTTTGATTCTTTAAAGAAAATTCTAGTTCATTTTGAATTAAGTGTATAATGTGTTTATCACTCTCAAACACTTACCAAGACACTTCATTGTCTGAAATAGGTCCCACAATGACTTTGATGTGGGCTTGTTCCTTCTTTCTACTTAAATAAACCACTATATCAAAGCATGCTCCTATCAGAGCCAACCTATTAGCATGTTAATTTGAGTCTCTTGGTATAGGCTAGATATTAAAAACATAAAAGTCCTCAAATAGATCCCACACCCTATGCCTATAGGACTTAAGCAAAGGGTTATTAGTTATAACTTGGTTTCTCACTTGATGTATAATCAATTCACTGTCTCCATATACCTTCAAATTATTGATTCCCTTTCTCTTTTCCCATTGGAATCCATGAACAAAGCCATAATATTATATTGCATTACAATTACAACTAAAATAGAATCTATATGAAGAATAATATTGTTTCTTTGAATGAGAAACCAACATGACACTAGCCCCAACCCCTACCTTGCTTATAGAGCCATCAAAAAACATTTCCCATATCCCTTCAAGTTCATGATCCTCATTAGTGAGTGATGGTATAGGAATATTCTTCTCATGCATACAATGTACTCCTAATTCATTTTCTTCTATGAATGCATAGGGATCATTCTCATAAGTTTTAGTAACATACTCATCAAGAAAAAGGTCATAAATACCTTGAAGGGAAAAGGATGTTTCACCACTAAAGTCACCTTCTTCTTTCTCACTAATCGTACAATTCTAATTTGAACTTGTCTCCATATCTGGTTCAATGTGGAACCTTGCCAAGGGTTATGTTCTTATAGTTACCTTAGCTCCATATATTATTATAAAGGCTAGAAAAGACCAATCAGCTATAAGATACCCTATAATATTGGCTATGAAGTCTCTTAACAAGTACATAGCAATGTGAGTTGGGATATGAACCACCACAATGTCTTGTAGGATGGGGAAACTTGGACAATCATGCAAGAAGACTTTAAAACATTTAACCAGCTCCATAGTCTTATTTGGAGTTCCATCAAGCTACAACACACCCTTGATATGAGTTTCATATTTTAGTCCTAATTTCTTAGCAACCACTTTAAGCATATTTGTGGTACTAGCCCCACTATCCATAATGCAGTTGTGAAACAATTTGTCTCCCATAATAAGTGTGAGATAGAAATGTGGAGGATTTTCAAATTTGGTATATTTTTCTAAGACATAATTAGTTGTGTTGATAAGGGCTACACTATTTTGTCTTGGAACCTGAGGGACTACATGAAATCTTGAGAGTTATTCTTGCAAAAGCTCCTTTAGGCTAGGCATATGCAATACTTCAAAAAAGAGAAATGCTAGTTTTGGTATTCTTCAAAGAGTAAATAATATTTAGAGAGGAAGTATTCACCTTGTGTTACATTCTTAAAGGTAATGAGGGAACTTGAACTTATTATACTAGAGGTTTGGTAACTTTGTTCATATTTTGACTTTGAGCTATAGTGTGACTAGTAGGGTCTATTACATTGGTACTTGCATTTCGAGACCTTAGAGAGGCACTACCTAGAATCACTTATGTCATTTTAGTATCTCCTAAATCCCTATTTTTAACCCTTGTGTTGAATATAATTGATGTATTTTGATTCAACACATAATCATCTTGTACTTAGAAATTCATAAAACTAGTACTTTGGCTGCTACCTTCTCCTCGAACATCTCTTTGCATGAGATTTGCTTCTTCTAATGTAACATAAGGATTAAATCTTTCTTGAGTTACCAAAGCTTGATTACATTCTCCACCATTATGCATAAACTAACCTTGATATTTCCCCTAATGATCTAAATGCTCCTCTCCTTGAACTAGATTGGTGTGGATTGGAATAACAACTTTTGTCAATGGAATGGAATTAGGATTATAGGTGTTGGGCTGCCTATTGAAACCTTTTTGGCCTTGTCCTCTTCCTTGGTTAGTGTATTGGGGTGGAGGTTTATATCCTTATTGAGGATAATATTATGGATTGGGTGGAGAACTTGCATACATTTGCGCTTACTTGAGCTAGGCTTGCAAAGATCAAATCATCTCATCCTTATCTATAGCATCATTCACCTTCTTGGGATCATTTTTAGGTTTGGCACTAGTATTGGGAGCTTGTGCTTTGCTTGGGGATTCAACTGAATTATAAGATAACAAAGGCATGGAGACTCTTGGAGGTAGTTTCCCAGCTTATATTAGACTATTCTTAGTTTTAATGGCTATCTCATATGCCTTAGGTAAATTAAATCCTCCCATTGATTGCAACATTACTTCTACATTAGTGCCAATATCCTTAAGATAGGTGGGTAATACAAAGCTTGTAGGAGGTCTCATAATAGGTGGTAGCCTATGCCATGTTCTTTGAAATCTCTAATTGAAATCTCCCATGACTTCATTAGGACCTATTTTTATCACATTCAGTTGGTGAATTAGTGAAGTATGGTCACTCTTATTTTTGAACATGTTTACCAAAAACTATCCAAAACTATCCCAATTAGTAATATAGCCAACTTCCAATGTCCTATACCAATCAAGTGTCTTCCCTTTTAGAGACATGTCAAGTAGTCTAATAGTTATGTTACCTTGGGTGATATTATGGAAATTAAAAAAGTTTGAAATGTCCCTAATATGCTCAAATGGGGTAACAGGACCCTCTCCATTGAAATTGGGGAGACTTTTGGTAGCATTAGGAGGAATAGGATCATACATAGGAAGGTTAATTAGATTTTAGGTGTTGAAGGTTGTAAAAGGATATCTTATAGCCATTAATTCTTCCTCTTAATCTTTTCTTCAATTTCCTCTTCTTCCTCTTTAAAACCTTTTTGTTCAATATCTCTAAAAGTTAGGAATGGTTTAAGGTGTTGTTCTTCAAGAAGAGTTTTAGGCTAAGGAACTTGATTGAAAAGCCTACTAGAAGATGATATAGTGAGGACCATGAAGAATACTATGGAAAAATTTATCTACAAATAGAGATTCTCACCTTTTGGAGTGTCTAAATGTTGGATTAGAAAACTTCTACAACCTTGGACTTGTTGAGGCCAACATTCACCTTGACATGGAAACAATTTGGACCAGTTGTACCATCAGGCGTACTAGAACTATTGTCATCAAATTATGCACCCTAGGAAGTTCTATGAAATTCCTTTAATTTGATTTAACATTTAATCATCCATCATTTTTATGGGAACTTGTAATAGAGATGAGTCTCTAGGATTAAAAAGGGCTAGCTCCTTGAATTCTTCTCTAAGTGTCTATCACCTAATCTACTACTTGTTCATGAAAAGAGTCAAGAATTTGCATAAAAACTATGCTAAAGAGGTGATCCACCAAGAATTTATCCCACTGACTATCACACTTATACTAAGTAACAATGTTTTCCAAGACTAATTCCATGCATTGAAAGATACTAACATAGTGTTTCAATGTGAAGGTAACATGATTGAGATAATCAACAAGATAATCAACCTAAGGGGTATATTGCACACCATATATACAATTGCATACTTTAAATATATTTTGATACATTCACCACACTTCACATGACCTATTAACATCAAAACCTTTGTTCAAACATGAAGGATAAAGGGAGTAAGGATGATGTTACCACTTCGCTCTGCCATACATCACTCACATACTCAGACATAAATTCACAACTCAAAATTGGTCTTGTATTAAATTTTCAAAAGAAAATTTTAATGTCATTTTAGCATGGCTTTTCCATACCAAAAATTTGGTTATTTGTAATGGCTAAAATGTCTCAATTTATATAACTTTAGGGAAGAGAGAGAAGAGAAGCTAAAGAGGTAGAAGGACATGTGTCATTAACATGAAAGTTAGTTATAGATCTATAAGAGAGATTTATGAGAAATCCAGACAATGTCAAAACTTTTACTTGTCCACAATAAGTCATGAGAATGGTGACAAGTGGCATCAAACCTTTAGGAGTGGCATAAGAAACTACTTTTATTGAAGATCATCAATGAGAGTTTGAAACTAAAAATAGAAAAGATAACACATCACACTATTGGAAATCATGATGATAGTTATAAAATGCTCCTTATAACTTCTAGTTATGCTCTAGACTAATTTCTTCCACAAAATCAACAAATGTAGGTGTCTAAAGGATAACTAGCAGTTAGAAAATGCTCTTTCTAACTGCTAGTTATCTTTTGGACACCTGTATTTGTCAATTTTGTGGAATAAATAAATCAAACCTTCAACCTATCCATTTTTATTACTTTTTCTACTCTCATGTTCTCACCAAGTCTTTTGAATAGCAATGGCTATTCTCCATAGTTTAAAATTGACTTCTTATGGGCCATCACTCCTTTGGGTATTTCCTTTAGACATTTTATTTTGACCCTTTCTTGTAGAAATTTTTCCCAAAATAATTCATGCCTTTGAGAGCTCTATTTGTATTAGACAAAATTTCCAAAATAAATGGACCTTATCACCTTTTCAATTTTTCCAAAATAATTCTTCAGATAATTTCTCCAAAAGAATTCCTTCAGACTTTTTGTTTAGCCCTTTGAAAAATTAAAATGGTCCTTTGGAAGATTTGAAAGTGTCTATTTATCCTTATAATTTCCTTTCAAAAAAATTTCAACATACCCTTAAAAAAAACTAAAGCACCCTTCAGATTTTTTGTTTGGTCCATTTTTTCTATAAAATAACTCTTTGGACTTTTTGTAATGTACACTATAGACTTTTTGTAATGTACCCTTCAAAAAAAATTTAAAGGGAACTTTCTCTGCAAGATTTCCTTAAAAACAATTTGAAGTGAACCTTTTCCCAACAAAATATACCCTTCAAAAAAGTTGGAAGGGTCCCTTTTGGCTTGGATATATCTTTCAGAGAAATTGTAAAGTACCTTTGAAAAAATTATGCTGACAATTTTTCTAAAATAATTCAACAAATCTTAAAACAAAAAACTTGAAATATTTCCTTAAAGGCTTAAACAAATACCAAAACAAAATTTTTCAAAAGAAAAGACTTGGTATTTTTGTGTGCTTTGTCAAAGACCATTTCTTTTGAAGGAAAACTAAGTACTGGACTTGGCCAAATTTGAAAGGTGTAAACTTGGGGTTAGAATTTGACAAACAACAACTAAGGTTAGTAGGCAAGTCAAGGATTCAAATCAAGATAATAATGAGCCCTATCGTGTTCCACTAAAAATGATAAAATTAGATATCAACTCAAAAGGAGAACCAAATATTACTACTCTAGGCATATATTGATCTGATGCAGAGCTGGCGAGCATTATGGACTTCCTAAAGGAATTCCAATGCTTTTTCCTAGGAACTATAGAGACATGAATGGCACACACCCATCTCTTGAAAATATGATCATCAATATAGTTGAGGGTGTAAGACCTATTAATAAGCAACCTTATAGGATGAACCCCAATATTCTACCAAGGTCAAAATAGATATTGATGATATGTTAGTTGTAGGCATCATCTACCTTGTGAAATAATCTGAATAGGTTAGCCCCATAGTTATCAGTATCAAGAAGGATGGGTACATCCAAATCTATATTGACTATAGATTATTAAATGTCACTTGTGTAACTAACCCCTTTCTAACTCTATTCATCGATGAAGTTTTAGATGGCATCGTAGGCTATGAAATATGCAATTTCATTGATGGGTTCTCAGGATACCATCAAGTCAATATAAAGGAAGAGGACAAGACCAAAAATACATTTTTGATAGAATGGGGTTGTTTTTCATACCATGTGATTCCTTTTGGACTTAAGGATGTGCCAGTCATATTCTCCTGAGTGGTAATCACCACTTTTAAGGATTTTATTCACAAGTTCCTCTAAGTATACTTAGATGATTGGATAGTGTATGGGTTAGTGAGGATCACTAAAACTTTCACCTAATGTTTGAAAGGTATAATAATTTGTATATCTCTTTGAACCTTAATAAGTGTGTCTTTACAACACCATTTGGTACTTTTTTGGGCACATCATCTGTAAGGATGGTCTGATCATTGATTTAACAAAGATCACCATCATTCTTTAGTTCCAATCCCCATCAATGTATAAGGACATTCATGTCTTTATTAAACACTAAAAATACTATAAAAATTTCATAAGGAACTACAAAAATATTAAGGCATCACTATAAAATATCTTACACAGAGATGGCCCATTCTATTAGGGTGCAATGCAAGAAGATGCATTTAAGACACTAAAGCACAAACTAGCAAGCATGTTGATACTATAATTTCCCAACTATATGACCCTATCTCATGTCAATGTTGATACATTTGGCTCTATAATTGGTGCCATTTTGGTGCAACTAGGTGAAGTCAAAATGGATTATCCTATTTCTTTCAAAAGTATAAAATTGATCAAGGTAGAATAGAACTACACAAAAACTAAGCACGAGGCATTTGCTATAGTCTATACCTTGTATAAGTTTCGGCAATACTTGTTGGTGAACCCATTCATATTCTTCACTAATCATGAGGAACTTAAGTACTTGGTGAACAAGCTCATTCTCCATTATCACACTTGTCAATGGATAGTTTTATTTTAAGAATTATAGTTCTCTATGGACATAAATCATGGAAAATAAAACTTAGGCCTAGACCATCTATCTCACTTCAACTTTGGTGATGTAGAAATTCCTATATAAGATGATATATTAGACACACAACTATACTAGATCTAGAACATCCTAAAATACTTGGTAGAGATTATCACATTTCTAACATCTGGGTCTGTACCCCAGACTATGACAACTAAAGATAATAATTAGCTCACAATTTATGTTTCCCCCTTTCAACTCATTAGCAAGGAACTGTACAAGTTGAGTCAAGATGAGGTTTTATGTCAATGTGTCCTAGAGAATGAATAGAACTTAATCTTTCAAGAGGTGCATGAGGGGATATATGGATGTCATTGATTTTTAGATGCTATGGTGTTCAAGGTGTTATAGTTAGGATTATAGTGGCCCTCTCTTTTTCAAGATGTAAAAGAGTGTACCAAAGCATGTGATATCTATTAGCACATGAGAAATCCAAACCATTCAGATGATATGTCTCTCATTCCCATCCTTTCCTAGGTGATATTTAAATAATGTTACATTAATTTTGTTGGGCCTATTACTCTTGTTGTAAGGCACATGGGTAAATGATACATTTTAGTAACCATAGACTATTTCACCAAGTGGGCTAAGGCACCACCAACCAAAGATTGCATAGCCACCACCATAATAAGGTTCATCTGGGAGAACATCATTAGTCATTATGGGTGTCCTCTTAGCATAAATAATTACCATGGTGCCTATTTCATCGATAAAATTATGCACATCCTATTGATTGAATATATGGTGGTGCACCATAAGATAATACCTTATCATCTCTAACTAAATGGTATAGTTGATGCATTCAACAAGATATTGGGGATGTGCCTCATAAAGATATGTAACATTCATTTTAATGATTGGGATGATCATGTGTCATCTAGTATTGTGGGCCTATCACATGACATACAAGATCCTAAACAAGGCTACACCATTTTAACTTGTGTTTGGTGAAGAGTTAGTTTTACCGATAGAATTCATAGTGCCTTCATTATTCATTATGTGTATTGGTCATTTGGATGACCAAGAGTCATTGAGAACATGATTGAAAGACTTAAAGCACTTGGGAAAGACACATTCCCAAGAAATATGGAGTCAATAAGTAGATAAGGCATGTTAAAATCTCTAGCATGAAAATTACATCAAGTGTAAGGTACTTATTGAAGGACAATTTGTCTTTCTATATGACTTAAATTACCTAAATCACCCATGCAAGCTATAGATTAGGTGGATGGGACCCTATATCATCCATAACATATTAGATATTTGTGCATGAAAATTGTGCACATTGATGGGTTAAATACTCCTTAGGTATTTCAATGGCAATTAATTGAATACCTATAGTCAATAAGATGGCTCTTTCACCATTAGACACTGACTTCCTAGTCACAAGTTAGTTATGTTGTGTTGACAAAAATAAAATTTAGTGCAAGCTAAATCTTTTCTAATGTTTTGGTTTGTTTGTGTTAGGAGAATAAGCATGGCACTTTCATTCCCATAGAAGAACACTTTTGACACTTACACACATAAATCCAATCAGGTGAGTTAAGCACAGATGCTTTCTAAGCACCTAAGGCTAGACACCTATGTTTTTGCATGCATGAAGTTTGCTAGACTTGAAGGATATGAGGACAAGTTCACAAAGGAAGGGTCCACAAGATGATCATGCATAAGAAATTAATAAGAGATAAGAAAGAATTGGAGAACCAACATAAGAATTTTTATGGGGTATGAAAAGGCCAAAGCAAGAAATGAAAGCATAGAGACTCAACCAAGAAATAAAAGCATGCTTGAAAGGAAGCATAGATGGAGGAGGATATGGAACTGAGTAGGTTGAATCATGTACATAAAAAGTGTTGGGCCTAGGTTACCATAAGAAGGGTGAAGGTCTCACCAAAGTGAATGAAGTGCAAGAGAAAGATCATCAATATAGATGACATCCACCTAATAGTAGGTAGGAAGTGAACATTTGAATCACCAATCACTTCATCGAATATAACATTAATAAAAGTTAGTGTGGTGATGGAAAAGGAACAAAGATTCTTAATAAATGTGAATATGATGGTATATTTCCATGGATTTCATGGATTTAGTATATTTCAATAAATCCATGCATCACCACTTCATTACTCACCTATAATTAATAAAGTAACTAAAATTAAGGTATAAAGTGAAGAATAGATTATAATAGGGTATAAGCCTTATGAAAAACTAAACCCAAACATAGACCCAAACACAAAATCCAAACTAGAGATGAACCAAAAAAATGCTAATATAGAGAAATCTGAGCACCCACAGCTGCCAAGAGAGAATAGCTAAAATTAGATGAATATTGTATTCTATTTTGAACTAATGATAAGGCATGTGGAGAGATAATTATGGGATAACTAGGTAATAATAATTCTATAGGATGTTAAGGATGCCATTAATGATTAATGAATATCAAGAGCCAAATTCATAATTACAGACCTCATGACTATGAGGAAGTGTAGATCAATATTAAGGGCTTCATAAAGACGAACATACCATGATTTAATAGTAGCTAGTTTAGGATGTGCAAAAATAGGTTAAGTTTGGGTCCATTGTAGGTGTAGAAGGACTCCAAAAAGGCATGTATGCTAAAATAATTAGAATCTATGAAGAAAGAATCATAACTAGTTGAAAGTGTTAGTTTTACATAAGTAGACCCAGAAGAAAATGCAAAGCTTATGTATATAGAAATGTAGTTTACCCATGAAGTCATAGTGGGGGAGATATGGGTATCCTTCATATATACATATATATTGAATGATTAAAACCATCACACACTAAGTAATGCATAATATCTCAAATAATATTGGATGGTTAATATAGGGATATATGCCAAGGCCAATGTGGTGATGTTTGACTTCTCTATCCAAGATAAGTTGGTGACAACTAGCATAACTTAGTTTTATAAGATACCAAGTTTTTTCAAGCCAAAAGAATTACTGTAATTCATTTTCTTATGCATCCATGGTGATTGATTTTATTTCATAAGGAGGTGAATGTGGATCTTGGTATGCCTCATCAAGAGGATCATAGGACTCCCAGGCTTAGGGACAGACATCCACCAGATGACAGAGGATGATGTAGAGGTATAAAGGGTTGTAAAAATCCTAGGCTATTACAAGTAGTGTTCATATTCCTAATAAATTAAATTTAATACCCTAGCACGATGGTAGTGACATGCCTCATAATCTCCAAGTTATACCCTAGAAGATGATGGTTTGACATAATCAAGACATACTTGTGCATTGCCCACCACATGGTGTAGGGGCAGAGTTAAATATTACAAAGTTTATTACTAAGGAGATCATGAAAAATACACTAAAATTACACAAAGGACATGAGACCTTTAGGTGGGGGTCTATGCTAATACTGATCGTGATGGAGGAAATTAGTGTGCTCAATGGTGATAATGATCCTTTATGGGTGTTCCACAAGGACTCCCTGGTGCTAAAATATCAAAAATTCACCTTCCCACCCATTTTCTCCTAAAATTAAAAGACAAGAGTACTGGGGTGGTATGTCCAATACATAGAGGCATTCGAGATTGAATGGATCATCCCACAAGATTTCCCCCATCACATGTTAGGAATGGTGACCTTCATTGTCATACAACATTTTTGTGTAATGCACCTAGTGCTTATAGATAGGAACCTATTCAGATGGCTCAAACTAATTTATGCATTTTCCTCTAAATATTTCATAATGTCACTAAGAAGGATTCCCAATGCATAATAGTTAGATATCTTGGTCAAATACATGGACCAAGAAAGGATAAGGTTGATGTTCCAATATGTGCACTTGGGAGAAAAAGCCACAAAGATGAAGAGGATGACTCTGACTAAATGGAATTCCATCCCCTCCAGAGGGAAATTATAATTGGGAACATATTTAGTCTATACTATGAGATGAAGCTATGGAAGAATGGCACTAACCCTGAGAAAGATGATGATTCCCCCCTTTTAATTAATTATGAGGGGAAGATAATACCAAAGATGTAGCAGAAGTCTCCCCAAAATAAATGGGGAGATAAACTTGAGGATATCTAAGAGTGCATCAGGTTGAAGATCACCTCTGTTGAATAAGATACACCACTAACTCCCAAGAAGTGTGTAACATTCAAGCTAGAGACTATTTACTCTAGCAAGAAGCAAAAAAAGAATAAGTGTAAGGGACCCATTGCACTCCCTATAATAACTCTGGTAGAAATGGAGGAGGAAGAGGCCCATGTGCATGAAAGGAAGGAAGAGATAGAATAATAAAAATTAACAAATACATACATCATACAAGCTGAAGAAGAGGAGGAGCCTAACACCAAGGACATTCAGAAGGCCCTCCAAGGTAGAAAACTACCACACTTAAAGGAGAATAGAAGCTAGTGATCTCCTCACCAAGAGAAGAACCCTCCCCATAGTCTTCATAAACAAAAGAGGAGAAGAGAAGGTTGTTGAATAATATGGGCCACAATGAGGAAGAAATTCAGATAGCACAAGCACTTGAGAATAAGAGGAGGAATTCTAAGGAAACAGGCCTAAGTGAGGTAGATATTGAGAATGCTAACACTGAGGAAGAGAAGTCTAAGAAAGAAAATAAGATGAATAAGGTTCTTATAGGCATGGTACTATCCTTTGAAAAATCCAAGAAGGCACCTAGCACCCCCACCAAGAAATCATAATAATCTATAAACAGGCATGCCCAAGTACTGAAGGGGTACCTGAAGAAAAGGAAGTGGATAATAACACATTAGAATAACAAAAGTAGATTGAAGAGGAGCCCTATTAGAAAGAAGGAAACATTAGAACCAAGAGAATATACCTAGATGTGAGCCTTGAGAAACCCTAGGATGAATAAGTAGATGAAGGGGATAAGTCTAAGGAAGAATAGCTTAAAGAACATGAAGATGAGTCCTATGAGAAAAGCATCGAATAAACTAGTAGTGATGGTGAAGAGGATGAAGAAAAAATGGAGTTGGCCGTCATTGATAAAGATGATGAAGAGCTGAGTATTATAGATAAAGTGCATAAGGGGTGGAAGTATTTTTACATGTTTGACTTCATGCCCCCCAAATATTCCATAGCTAGGATGCACAAACAACTTGCATTTATGTTTGGTTACTATATGGATGAGCCTCACTTTGAGGCACCTTGAAAGGTTGTAATGGGCATAGAAGAACCCAAATAAGGGGATGAATCCCTCATCTTCAACCCTCATGCCATGAACCCAGTCTAGTTTGGGAATGTGCTTATTAGAATGGTAATTAAAGTGTCATGCAAAAATATCATCAATGATAGCAAGACATGGAATTAAAATAAACTCTACAAGGATGTTGAAGATGAATTTTAGGCCATGAAATTCAAGCTATAATATCTATGAAATCATATAGAGATGGTTGAACCATCCCTTCTAGTTAGCATGGATACTTAAACCTCTCTAAGGTTAATAAAATTTGTGTGCTAGTGGAGTGGATGCTCCCAAGGATGAATCCGAAGCTGATGCAACAAGAAGAAGAAGAATAATATCCATACACCATGCTACATAAGGATATTTTTATTAAGCTTGAATAAGTGGAGGACCTTTTTGAAAATCTATAGGAGTGCATAGATGCTACTAATGCAATCTTCTTGATCTTTTACAACTAGGTGTCAATCATAGATGCACACCTCAAGTAGGTAAAGGAGGAGAAGAAAAAGATGATGGCATAAGCATACTCTATGATTAGGTTAGAGCATGCATAGATAATGGGTAATGTCAATGTACTAAGCACCTAGATAAAGGACCTGTTGGCCATTTTTGGTCCACATAGAAAATTCTTGTATGGTTTGATGAATCACATAGAAAAACTAAAGTAGGTATTTTCATGGCACTAGATCTTGCATGTGTGAATAAATCAAGGAGAAATAGTCACATGGGTTTGTTCATTTTGGGTCCTAGTTCATATGCACCAAGTTTTAGCTCATGCACTATAGTGTAATGAAATATATGCATGGGAAAAGATGGCTCCCAACATAGAATTTTGCTAAGTTTCCATAATTATCCATTTTGGGCCAGATCATCATCAAGACATCATACCAGATCACATGAATGAGTCCACTTCAAAAAAATTTAAAAATCATGAAAAATCTCAAATGGCTATCAGATCAAAATATTTTATTCCTTTTAGTTTCAATTCCATTCCCTATAAATTTTTTTCCCCCATAAATTTCACTGTTCAAGTTATAAAATTGCAAAGTTGGTCAAGAAATGGTAGAGTTTTACATAAACATCAATTTTATGACTAATAAAGTGATCATTTAGATCCAAATCCTTGGAGGTAACCTAATAAATAACACATGGCTAATAAGTTTTAGAGTACATGGGAGATCTAAGCAAGTCAAATGGTTAGTGAATCCCAAGAACCAATGAGATATTGAGCTCAAAGTGGTGGGTCCCAAATATCAACAGTCTGCATTTGATCAGATCTCAAAAACTAATGGTGTGAAATGAAGTCAAAAGGATCAACAATCCAAAGTAGTTTTGATAGCCACTAACAAAGAGGTAAGTCAAGATATTTTAATGAAAGTTGGTAAAAACATGAATAGACCTAACATGATAGGAAATAAAAGACCTAAAATCGAGCCCAAATCTAGTTAGTAGAAGAAGGAAAAGAAAGGAGCTTGATGTGAACTCATATATGACTTGGAATTGAACAAATTTTCATCTACATGTAAAACTATAGTAAAACCAATATCCTTAGATTTGTTATCATGTATAGTTAATCAGGTTCAAAATACAAGGCACAATATAAGATATATGATTAATGGGGATATCATCCCAAGTCATGTCTTCAAAAAACCATCATTTAGATAGGCGTGATGTGTCCCTAAAAGATATAAATATTTTATCCTCTTGATGAGATTTAGTGGAGGATCAATAGATTAAAACTTAAGGATTTGGAAAGTAGTTGGATCATTCACTTCTTATTGATCACAACTTGCCACTTTTGGCAAACTCTTGTCTTCTAGTATAGCCTACTAAAAATAGAATGATTCAAAGGCTTCTAAGTGAATCACAAATATTTTATTCATAATGACTTGGTTTGATTGGTTAAAAAGTCTGGTGAAGGATCTCTTGAAAGTTATTAGGTCATCAATTATCATTGACAACGTGCTTCTCCCCCTCTCTCTCTCTTCTTCCCCCTCTCCTATATTAACCCTTTCTTTCCATTTTGTAAAGGGACCTTAAATTTTAGACTTTCTTTTTTATCTTTCTAAGAGATGGGGCATTATTTGAGATACTACAAAGTACACTCAGCTTGAATAGGCTCAACCTTGTCAAGTATTTGTAAGAACTACCTCTTAATGCAATAGGTCTTTTTTGGATATCTTTTACCTTGAATTTATGTTTGGTAAGTTGTGTATTGTGGCATTGTGTGAAGGGGAATATGCCTCATCCATGGTCCATATTTTTTACTTGTTTAGAGGGATTTTAATGTTGTTTTTAGGTCTATATTAGTGTTCTATTCTGAACCTCTTCTATGAAACACTTATGCAAATTACCTTGATCTTAAGGTTATGTGAGCTAGTACTTTATTTTGTTGATCTAGTGTGGGTTAAATCTTGTGGGAGTTTCCCCTTTAATTTCAGTGCATCACCTAGTTAACTTTCTTAGGATCCTTTACTCTCTTTCTAACCATTTTCCCATGAAGCATTAGGCTTAGTTTTATCCTAGGTGAGAATCAAAGAGGAAGCGAGCCTAATCTAGAGGGTTCAGGCCCATAGGTGACCCACGTCTTGGTTTTGTTGTCATGTTCAACTAGGTTTTGAGTGAGGAAGCTTGAAAATCCTCATTGTTCAGCTCGGGGTGCAATTCTAGTCGGTAACAATTTTTGGCATGCCCATGGGACTAAGGTCCAAAATAGTGGAATATTTTTTTTGGTGTTATCTTCTACATATCAACCTTTGGAGGTAATCTAAAAAATAATAGTGGTGAATTTGAACATATATTATCTAGCTTAAGTATCCCAAGTGCCTAATCACCATCATTTGGTATGTACAATCACCATTTGTTTGATCAAAATGCATGTTCATTCATTCCTTATCCTTCATATCAAGTTAGAAATGTTCATGGATTCACCCCAAGTGGTCCTTAAATTTTAGTGAAACATCCATATAATCATTCCTATCATCCCTATAATAAGCTCATCTACCCTCCATATCAACCTACTTTCCCCTCTAGTCAATCTTGTCAAGCCTCACCGCTATCAACTGAGGAACATGAAGTCTTTCCATCTTGGATCCTTTCCTATGTCAATGAACCCAACTATTTCATACCATATATTTTGAAAACCACCCTTCCCACACCCATTTAGGAAAGAGAGAAGGTGGTCAAATATTTCACCATGTTCCCCTTAAGTAAATTAATCAAGGAGGGTACAAAATAGGAAAGGGAAATTCTAGTCGAGAAGGCCCAAGAGATAGTCTTCATAAAAGGGTTAGTTGTACCAGAGATGAATAAAAAAACTATAGCTCAGCCCAATAAACTTAGTATACAATATTTTTAAGAATCTCCACCTTCCCTTATAAATAGAGTGAAGGAGACATCACAAGTGTCTATGAGGAAGAGATCATAATAGGTAGTCCACTTCTCTCAAAAGGAGAAGAGTTAGGTTTTGATTTGACTCCTTGGTATGGATTTGATATTTTAGATCCCAAATATGTAGTTGAGGTTAGGGGAGAGTTTGTTTTATCCCAAGAGCTTCTATTTGGTATGGTTGTAGATGGAAATGAGAAAGATGTGGAGATACAATCAATCAGTTGACCATGTTAGAGAGGTCATAAATAATCTTAAGGAAGAAATAGAGGAAAAATAAGATCAAGAGGAAGTATGGAAATAGTTTTAATATGAATTCATCGATTAGGTAGAGTTTCTAAACTATCTTATACCTCCTCTAGAGCATGAAAAGGAACTCACCCATCAGGTGGAGGGTGTTGACCAATCTCAAGATGAGATATTATTTGAAGGTAGTATTGATGCCTTAAAAAATGAAGGAGAATGGTCAAATTCATAGCCATAAGGATATGACATGATGGGCCTTAGTTGGATTGATAAATTACCATATGGTCCCCTCCAAATAAAACAAAGCATATATGGTGTTGAAATTAGCATTGTCTCAGATGACCAAGAGAAATCTACCTTTTTGGATGACTTAGATCTTTTTTGCCTGAGTTTGGACAGTCAACCAAGCACCAATTCAAAAGAGGATTTTTTAAGGGGGCCTACAATCCAAATTGGAGAAATCCTTGAAAAAATTGACCAATATGTCTATATTGGAGACATGTTTTCCCCTTTTCATCCACTTAAGATTATGCCAAAGGAACCAAAAATTAGGCATTTCAGCTCACATACCATAATCTCTCAAAGGCAAGGTGTTTTCTAGCTTACTTTACCACAATTAAGTGATGAAAAATCCTTTCCATTTGATCTAGGTGGGAAGTACTTATAAATTATAATCTTGTATATAGGTTAGAGTAGTTTTTATGCTTTCCTCTAAGTGATTTTGTGCACATTTTTTAGTAGGTTAGTTGTTTTTCTTTCCTGCATTTGTTTACATGCATTTGCCTTAGTTATTTTATTTTGGTCCTTGTTATTTCAAGAGTAATATCCATAAAAAGGTATCCTTGCATCTTCTTCATGATCAACTCAGTTGTAAAGAGGTGAATCCATACCAATAGATCAAATAAGTAAAAATGAATTAGGTTCTCAAGTATAGTAGGCATGCTTCCCTATGAGTCACCAAAGATGTTAGCCATTTTTGGCCCACATAGAAAATTCTTACATGGTTTGATGAAGCACGTAGAAAAGTTGAAGTAGGCATTTACATGGTGATACATCTCTCACATGTGAACAAGTCAAGGAGAAATGGTCACATGGGTTTGTTCATTTTGGGGCCTAGTTCATATATGCCAAGTTTTAGCTCATGTACTATAGCATAATGAAATATATACATGGGAAAAGTTAGATCCTAACACATAATTTTATTAATTTTCCATACTTAGCCATTTTAGGCCAAACCATTGTCAAGACGTCATGCAGGATCACATGAACCATTCAACTTCAAACTTTATATAGAAGCATGTGGAACCTTGAAAGGATAATAGATAAAAATGGTTTATTCCTTTTAGTGTTAAGTCCATTCCCTATGAATTTTGTGCCCCCATGATCTTCGTGATTCAAGTTATAAAATTGCAAAGTTGGTTAGGAAATTGCAAATGTCCACATGAACGTCATTTTTATGAACCATAAAGTGATCATTTAGATCTAAATCCTTGGTGGGAACCTAAAAATTAGCATGTGGTTAATAATTGTTGAGCACGTAGGAATTCTAATCAAATGAAATGGTTAGTGAATATCAAGAACCAATGAAAGACTAAGTGCTAACTGGTGGGTCCCAAAGATCCACAATCTGTATTTGATCAGATCCCAAAATCCAATGATGCAAAGTGAAGTTAAAAGGGTTAATAATCTAAGGTAGTTTAAACAGTTAATAGCAAAGAGGTGAGTCAGATATTTTGATGAAATTTGGTAAAAGCATGAATAGACCTGACTCGATAGGCAATAAAAGACCTGAACTTGAGCCCAACCGAAGTTAGAAAAAGAAGTAAAGAAAAGGATCTCAATGTGAACTCATATAGTACTTAGAATTTATTAGAGTGACATCTACATGTAAAACAATAGGAAAACCAATATCCTTAGATTGGTTTTCATCTATAGTTAATCTAGTCTAGGATCTAAGGCATAAGAGTAGATATACGATTAATGGGGAGATCATCCCAATTCATGTCTTTGACTAAATTATATTTACACAAGCATGTCATGTCCCTAGTAGATATAAATATTTTATCATCTTGATGAGATATAGTGGAGGATCAACAAATAAAAACTCAGAGATTTAGAAAATAGTTGGATCATTCACTTCCATCTGGAACATGACTTGCCACTTTTGGCAAACTCTTGTCTTCTAGTGTAGCCTATTAAAAATAAAATGATTTTGAGGCTTCTAAGAAAATCACAAATATCTTGTTCATAATGACCTATTCTAATTAGACCAAAATCCTAGTGAAGTGTCTCTTTAAAGTTGATATCACATTAATTATCATGTATAATGTGCTTCTCCCCGCTCTCTCTCTTCTTCCCCCTCTCCTATATTAACCCTTTCTTTCCATTTTGTAAAGGGACCTCATATTTTATACTTTATTTTTTATCTTTCTAAGAGATGGTACATTCCTTGAGATACTAAAAATTATACTCATATTGATAGGCTTAACCCTATTAAGTATTTTTAAGAACTACCTCTTAATGCAATAGGACTTTCTTTGCCTATCTTTTGTCTTGAATCTATGTTTGGCAAGTTGTGTATTGTGGCATTTTTTATCTTTCTAAGAGATGGTACATTACTTGAGATACTAAAAAGTATACTCATCTTGATAGGCTTAACCCTATTAAGTATTTTTAAGAACTGCCTCTTAATGCAATAGGACTTTCTTTGCCTATCTTTTGTCTTGAATCTATGTTTGACAAGTTGTGTATTATAGCATTTTTAATCTTTATAAGAGATGGTACATTCCTTGAGATACTAAAAAGTATACTCATCTTGATAGGCTTAACCCTATTAATTATTTTTAAGGACTACCTCTTAATGTAATAGGACTTTCTTTGCCTATCTTTTGTCTTGAATCTATGTTTGGCAAGTTGTGTATTGCGGCATTGTGTGAAGGAAAATATTCCTCATCCATGGCCCTTATTTTTTACTTTGTTTAGACATTTTTTAATTATATTTATAGGTATATATTATTTTTCTATTATGAATCTCTTCTATGAAACACTTATGCAAATTAGCTTGATATTAAGGTTGTGTGAGCTAGTAATATCCTTTATTGATCTAGTGTGGGTTCGAGCTTGTGGGAGTTTCCCCTTTAATTTTGGTGAATAACCTAGTTAACTTTATTATGATCCCTTAATTTATTTATAACCCTTTTCCCATGAATAATTAGGCATATTTTTAGTATTAGGCGAGCATCAAAGAGGAAGCTAGCTTACTCTGTAGGTTCAGTCCCAACATAGGTAACCCACAACCTAGGGTTGTTCCCATGTTCAACCAAGGTTTGAGTGAGGAAGCTTGAAAAACTTCCTTAATCAACTTAGGGTATAATTTTTGTTGTTAATATTACCAAGAGTAAAACTTGGAATCACTATTATGCACTCTATATATGAAGGCCTACGAGCAAGGAGAAATCCTAGATGTGGGTGTGACAAAGGCTAAGGCAAATCTAGCGGCCTTCAAAAAAGAGATGGAAAAGATAGATGTAATTATGCTTATCACCACTTCCACAAAAATATACAACACCAATAAAGATATGAATCTCTCTATTAAGGGATTTGAGGACTTTAGCACTGAGCTTAAGGAGAGTGCACCTGAGTTCTACGTATCGAAGACTTTGACAGCCTAGTCTAAGGATGGACTAGTAATTTTGTATAGGGTAATGTTGGGCCCATATTTTGATAAGTATGGGATTCACACCAGTTTGATGAACACTTAGGTGCAAGGTAATCACTTGGCATGATGATTTTTATTTTGTCATCATGGTGCCAGTTAGAGGATTCAAGATACACCTTGTGCTAGTTGGTAGGAAGCTAACCATTTTTAGGAATCCTATGGAATCTTCTAGGTTAGATGATACATGATGACCATGGTGTGAAGGGTAAAGGTTTATGGAGCTAGAAGAATGATTAACAAAGGATCCAACTTAGCACCTAGTGTGTGTACTTTACCTTGGTAGAGACATTTCTATAGAGCTATAAAAGGATCTCAAACTAGCAAGCACAAATAATGTGAATTGATGAAATGAACCTCTAGAGAATTAAAGTTAGACATGGTTTGTATAAATTATATCTACCATTAGATCCAAGAATAGTACAGATGCCTTTAAATCTTTATTTGTGTATTCCCAAGCTCACCTATGAGCCTTTAGGCCATTAAGAAGTTTTAGTTAACCATTTACTTTATTTTAAAGCATGTAAAATTGTTCTATTTGGACTTCAATTAATGACATGGAAGGGCTAAATTTAGACATGGATTCTAATTTATACATCTTTGTTATTAATATTTAAATGTGTAATGATTATAATGTTGTAATTTATATACATTTTGTTAAGAGGATTATTTAAAATCTTTTGGTATATGTCATTAATGGTATCTCTTTGTTAAATGATGATGTCAGCATATCTCATATATCGACTAAGTGTAGATCTTGTACCAAACATTGATATCCTTGCTAGAAGAGATGCGCTAGCCTAAATGTGAACACTTGAACTGAAGTATTCCCTTAACCCTAAAAAACACCTACATGATACTAATATTAATAAAATAATGTCTTATACCCTTAAAATTATAGAATCACCTCATAATAGGCTTACACCTATAGACCCCTAGTGTAGTCCATGAAAGGCTTACACCTATGGATCTACTAAAATCCTTCCTTAAAATGACTAGGTCCTATATTTGATGCCTTGTGCTATGACACAACTATCACAACATGGGCCCTAGTTCTTTATTTGTTTTGATTGAAGTGAGTTCATAAGGCCTATGCCTTATGTGAATTGATGTCGATATAGTTGAATGTTAAATTTTGATCATAGAGAGACAACCTCATGTTTGTGCTTGGTTGTAATGAGTTTGAAACTAATGTAGACAAACCCTAATGTGCCTAACTTTTCTACAATAGATAAGTATGTTAAATGATGAGTAAATTATAATGTAAAATACAATAAATCAAGTTAATAAGTGTTTAAGACAAAATTCTAAGTGAAATAAGATGTAGATATCAAGCATGATAGTTATTTTTGTGACTAATCATGGTATGTAAGTGTTAGGAACATTTTTTGAGGAAATCTTGGTCTTATTAAAAGTCTTACACTGTAACTCACAAAGAGAAAACCAATGAGGTAAATGGTAATACTATGAATAGTTTTAGGAAATAAGGAAATGTTTGTGAGGAAGGCCTAGTCATATCCAAGGGCTTATATTGCAACTCATAAAAGGAAAACCCTAGGGGTATGATTAGTTATAAAAACATATTCATCAAGGAGGAGTATTTGGATTTTTGTAATGAAATAAGAAGTGTAAAAATCAAAACATGGGTGTTTATAATAAATACTTAGTAGGCATGAGGCATACTAAATAAATAGGGGCACACTAAGAATTTATTGATCTTCAAATGCAAAATATATTTATTTATAATAAGCACAAACATTTATGGGAAAATAATTAGGGTATTAAAATTAACTCATGAAGACTATATATAAAAGAAAAGAAAATGGTCCTACTTTCTCGTAATGTGTTCCCCATTCCTCAAGATGCCTTACATAGCTGTCAATCTACTATGAAGATCAGGAACTTGCATGAGAAATTAGGTGGAAGCCACTAATATACCTTGAATCTATTGTGAGGTCATCTATGGATTTTGAGCTTTGGTTAGAAATAGGATATGTGTTGAGATATGAATCATGTATTTTGGTGTGATTTTAACTTTTGAATATTAATTTTTGCCTTTTGATAAAAAAAAATTATTTAAATGATTTGGATTTTAATTTTTTATGACTTTTTTAATTCCTTCTCTATATGGATCTATAATAAAAAATCATGGGTGATATATGTGACAAAAATAAATGATCTTTAGGTTTTGGTTATAAGAGACAAGATACATAGAGATAGTGACATGTTTTCCTAAATAATTAGGCTTGCCTAAAACCCAGCATGTGATTTCAAGTCTCAACCATATGTGTATTTAGTATGAAGAGGGAGTAAAGGGGGATAGATTGATATCAAAAGAGATCTATATATGTAGTGATACAATTGGAAGTATGCTTACTAACTGAACATATGGTAAATATAGGGTATTAAAGAGATGTGGGTTTTAGAACCATGTCACAATAATAATTATCTTGTTTTTAAAGGAAATGGCATAACAAGAATAATTTTTAAAAAAAAAATTTGAGAGAATATTTAAACCATGGAAAATAAATTAAGCCATGACAATAAGATTAATCAATGAGGTATTGATCTTAAATTAGAATATGTTTTAAATCTAACATATGAAAGATAATTTAATGTATGGAAAGAAAGTAATCCACGAGATATGTAAATAATCAACACAAGATCTATATATGCTCATAAATAAAATCCAAATCATGTAAAAATGTGATATAACACCATTATGTGTTCATAAATACTGATAAATCTCATAGAAAATATCATACATAATATCTGATACATCATTTTGTAGACAAATTCTAATGTTAATTAGAGTCTTGTCAATCTTTTCAGTAAGTCATGAAAATATTTTTTTCATATTATCTCTATAGAGAAGGTGTATGATATAAGAATAATTATGCTCATGAGGTAGCTCTTGTGTGGGATACATAATGTGAGGAAGTGGCATCAAAATGTGACTAGTATCTTCAGGTCTGTGAAAAGGTATAGGTTGTAAAGAAATGGGGAAGATAATAAACATGAAAATATAAATATATCTATAACATATAAATTATCTAAGCAAGGATAGATACAATTAAATATATATTAACTTAAAAAATCTACTTATTGAAATATAGGAATATACTTACCTTGTTTAAGTCAACCCACTATGCCTTAATCTCTCCCTTGGCTAATGGTACTTTTCAAGAGGTTTTTGTGGGATTATAATGATCATAAGGACAAATCATATATAAACTACAAGACTTATCCTATGCATCCAAGACTTCTATAACATAAGTGTTATTTCACCAAGGTAAAAACCCTAAGCAATACAACCTCATATTGATTGTATAGGAAGATTTTTGAATAGTAATGATGCATTATTGATTGATCCCTTTTAAAAAATAAATGAAAGGGGATATATATATCCATGTATTGATCCTAACCCTCCAAAGAATTTAGCTGATGTAGTTGACCCGATTAACCTCATTAGGCATAAAATATGATCATTAGGTCTTGAACTATGTCAACTTAGAATGAAATAATTTTGTAATGTATGCTAAATCATAAAATAGGGTCAACCCAGTCGACATAATTGGAAATATGGTAAAAGGATTTTTTTACTTAGAAGGGTCTCTTTTGGGTGGTGAGCTACTTAGGTAAATATATAAGCATGGCTCAAATTCTTATAAAAATGGATATGAGTAGGTTATATTGGTTTTAAGTGGTTGTATAGGGGACAATAATCTTGTGAAGAACCAAAGGTCTACTAACCCCTTTCCTAGTGCACCCTTTAAGGCTTGCACTCAAAGATATTGAGATTCTATGGGTTCCTATAAAAGATAAAACATTAATAACTGATAAAGTTTAAAAATATTATGTGTATACATATTCCCCACTTTAACATCATCATATTTCACGTAGTTGTAACATGAGATGGTGATTAAGGAAAAGAGCATAGGAACTCAAAATGATGAGCTAAAAAAATTATAGTAAAAACATAAATTAAAATGATAGGAAAGGAAAAAGTGAAGTAATGTAAAAGTATAATATACGTACCTTGACTTACATTTATTTTTGAATAGTTGTTTATTTTATTTGTAATTTTTATCATGGAGGGCACATTGATTTCTTTGGACAAACCCTATGGATACAAAACTAAAGAGAGAGAGAGATTTTAAAAAAAAGGAAATTAAAGTAACTAAACTTTGTAAAATTGAAGTAAATCACTTGGTCAATTGGTAAGCTAGGGTGATAAGGACTAAGTTAGAACCAAAATAACTAAGGAAAACTAAGAGTAAATCAGGTAATCAAAAAATCCAAGGCTATTAAATGATCAAAAAAATCAAATAAAATGTGCCTTAAGTAAGAAAAGTAATGAACTAAATCAAACCAAGGACATGTAATATTAAGATGATAAATCTAACATCAATCTAAAATAAGTAACAAATTAATCTTAAACAAAGATGGAAAATGAGCATAAAGTAAAACAACATTGATGAGTGAGGAGTAACAATCCAAACTCACTCAAGAATGGAAAAAGTAAAATAGGTAAATGAAACAAGATGATTCACAAAAATATTGATAAATATATTTTTTTTGAAAAAAAAAGAGAAAATACAAGAAGGATAAACCAATGGTGTAAGGAAGTAATGTATATTCACTAAAAAAATACAATTTTATTATTTAAAATAAACAAAACCAAAGCAAAACTATTGGTATCATATTTTGAGAGGATGTGAAGAAGAGAAAATAAAGAAATTAGGAAACATATTTAGAAATAAATTTACCTATCAAGGGGGAAATTAAATGGTTGGTGGGGGAAATGTAAGTGATACTAAGGTAGAAAATATTTATTGTAATCCAGACACTCAAATCAAGTTGGAAAAACAAGAAGACTTTTGAAATTAAGGAAAATAAATAACTTACCTTAGACACACAAATTTGGGTTATCTAATAAAGTATAAATATCATCCCATGAAGGTTATATGCATAATAATTAAAATGGACCTACCTTCCCATAACATGTTCCCCATTCTTAAGGACCCCTTGCAGAGCTGTCAGTCTACTGTGAAGATTGAGTACTTGTGTGAGAAATTAGGTTGCACTATAAGTAATTTTAAATCTTCTATCTTGATCTACTAGCCTAATACACCCTAATGGTCATTTTCTTTATCATGAGGCCAACTATGGAGTTTGAGCTTTGACTAGAATAGAAGGTGTGCTTAATAATCACATCTTTTGGTGTGATTTTTAATTTTGATTTATAATTACCTTTTTAACATTGCCTTTTGTTTTAAATGTTTTATATTTTAATTTTTTATGGTTTTTTAATTCCTCCTCCATACGAATTTGGAAAACCAATCTGGGTTTTAAAAATTACTATCACTAGAAAAATTATATTTGGTAGCTGAGGAAAAGAACTTAAAGAGCATGGTATGTATGACTTTTGTAATTTATTGTTAAATAATAATTTTATCTTGAAAATTATCTTGGTGTTCCCAAAGTGGAATGAAATTAGAGGATTCAAGGATAATGAATATGAAATGATTGAGTTATTTTAGATTGCAAAAAATGTGACCATGTGATAAGGATATAATGATAGGTAAATATGACTCTATATCATAAGAAATAATGGAAGTGTAGTGAAACTTGCGTAAATAGTTAATTTTGGAGATGTTACCTATAAAATAAATTTTTATAATATGAGATCACAATCCTTAACCATTGCCTTAATTTTTATGAAAAACACTATGATTTAAGATAATTTTGAAATAATAATAGAGTTTATGAGGAAAGCATGGTCCTATCTAAGGTCTTACATTGCAACTCATAAAATTTACACCAAAGTGGATTAAAATGTTATTTTGAATATGGTTTGGTCCTATCCAAGGTCTTACGCAACAACTCACCAAAAAAAAATGAAATAAAGAATGAAAATAAATTTATAAAATTACAAGTTCATTATAGAAAAATAACATGTTAAAACTAAACTATGAAGTGAAATATATTCATGACAAAGGTTGGGTCCCATCTATGGTCTTACAATGAAACTCATGAATTAAATGAATGCAATAAAGATATACCAAGGGACCAATGATAAGGACTAAGGCTATTAAATAAAATGTACTTACTATAAATTGGATATCTTTGGAGGATACCTATAAAAAGTGTTAGTTTTTTAAGTATATGGAAGTATGAAATTAAGTTAAATATTTAAGAAAAAAAATCTTTAAAAATTGAGTATTAGTAGGTTCTTTAAAGACATGTCCTTCATTAGTTTATAATATATATGTACTAGGTCTAAGGATGTATTTTACTAAGGACGCCACCATTTTTGGACATATTTTCCTTCTTTTTAATGTGTATAATCTGTTTTGAGGACTAAATCACAAACATTGAAAGTTAGTACTTTGACATTTTTAATATGTTGTTTAGAAATACAATCCGTGTATTGGTGATTACATAAAGCATCCATATGGTGTTCATCAAAAAAGTCTAAAGAATGAACATAGGATTCACGTAATTATTCATCAATAATTATACCATGAAGATATATATGAAAATATGGGAATTCAAATTATAATGGTAAGACTAATTTAGATCCATATATTAGAGAAAATGGTGTTTCCCCAGTAGCAATGCATATGCTAGTGTGGTAAGCCCAAAGTGCAGGATAGAGATGGGGGTGCCAATCAGTATGAGTTTCTCTAATTTTTTTGTAAGATTTTGTTTAAAATATTTTTAATGGATTATTCTTGGCCATTACATTGAAGATGATAATGTGTTGAGATCTTTTGGTAAATCTTGAATTTTATACATAATTGCTTCATGTCTTTATTTTTGAAGTTACTACCCTTATAAGAAATGATGGTATGGGTAAATCCAAAATGATAGATGATTTGAATGAGAATAAAATTATAAATGGTAATAAAAATAAGATTAACAAGAGGCATGGCTCCTATCCATTTGTAAAAATATTCACTAATAATTATAATGAATACATGACCATTTTGTGATCTAGGTAATTTGCTAGTGGGATCTAATTCCCATATAGAGAATGGCTAAAGAGACTCCAATGTTTGTATTTTATCTAGAGGAGAGTGGATTAGGTCATCATGTATTCGACAAGGATTACACTTTTTGGAAAAATTAATAGTATATTTTTCTAAATTAAGCCAAAATAACACATACACAAGCATTTATGAGTTGTAGTATGACCCCTATAGTGACCTCAACAAATTCCCCCATGTTATTTTTCTATGAGAGTAGGAACATCTTCTTGCATTATAAAACATAGTAGGGTTCCTTTTGCATTATGATAGTAAAAGGTGTTATATCAAAGTACATAATTTAAATCTTGTTTACATATTTGAGTATTTTCATGAGATATGTGTCTGGAGGGTAAGTTTGATGTTAAATCAATTGAATTATGTTTTTATACAATGGGCTTTATCAAATACAAATAGCCTCAATGTGACAAATTATAAAATCTTTTTTGTTTTTTAAAAAATGTGATTTTATTATTTGAATAAAAAATTAAGAATCATGAATTAATTTATGAAGGTGAAATAAATATGTTGATGAATCAATAGAATTGGCTATATGATTTTAATCTCTTGGAATTGGTTTAATAATAAAAGAGATAAATTATTTTACAAGTGTAGTAGAAATTTGATGATATTCAATTAAGTTTTCATTTTTTTAATGATAATTGCCTTTAACTTGAATATAAGTTTTGAATCTCCCAAAGCGTGTCAATATAGGATTTCTAAATTGATTGTGACTTGCATGCCTAGTAGTGGAGCTTCATATACAACCATGTTGTTGGTGACATTGAAAGTTAATCTAAATGCTAAAGGTATAATTTTACTCTATGGATTGGTTAGAATACATCCTACCCTATCTCCTTAGAGGCATTTTTAACTATCAAATTGAAGTGTCCAAGTATATTCATGTAATTCAATTATAACTTTCAATAATTCTTTGCTAACTACTTTAGATTTAGTGGTAGGAATGTAATCCTTTTCTTCCATATTATTTTCTTTTAGATTAGTAGTGAAGTTATGAAAATAATCTTTGAGATAAATTTCTTGGTTAAGACATTTAACATAAATAATTTATTCATCCAAAATTGTATGTTGAAGGTGATTTGTAGCTAGTAAGGAAGTTGTCATTAGTTGGTCTGTGATGACTTGTCCGTTAACAAATTTTTGTGTAACAATTCAAAGGTGAAATTCCATCAATATGACCATCCATTTTTTATTCTATCTCTATGTAAAAAAACTTTGGATAATAAATGATGAAGAAGACTAGAATAGATAATGACATAAGTTTTTTGATAGAGCAAATAATGATGGATATTTTTAGTAGTAAAATATATGTCAAGAAAATCATGTTCTAATTTGGTATAAATATTTTCATAATCAATTAAACCTTGAATGATATAGTAAATACAATATTATATACTAGTATAATCTTATTGGGTATGCATTACCCCAATTGATATGGGGGTAGAGGATGTGTATAAAATTAATGGATAATCATTTGAAGGTAGACAAAGAGTGAGAGGATTGAGTAGATATTATTTCATACTATCAAATGATTTTTGGCATGAGTCTATCCATTCTAGATCATTACATTTTTTAATAAGATAATTTATAGAGAAAATATGGTAATACATTTTTACGAAAAAACAAAAAATTATCCCAAGTTTCCAAAGGTATGTTTGTATGTCAGGAATGGAACATGGAATAGACATGTTGATGATAGCCTTGATTTTATCAAGACTGACATATGTGCCTTGAAGGGAAACTATAACAACTAAAATTTTACCAAATGTAACTCTAAATACTCATTTATGTGGATTAAGTATAACTTTATATTTAATGATTCAATTGAAAATGATAGCTAAATCATTGAGGTGAGTTTTACAAATTTTATATTTGGCAATGATGTCATCGACATAAGTTTCAATAATATTTTGAATAAGATCATGAAAAATATGGATCATTGCACATTGATAGGTGGCCCCATCATTTTTGACATAGAAATATGTTCCCCATTTTGTATTATGTAGGTCTTTAAGAGATATGTGAATTTGGTTTATAGTCTAAGAAATTGTCTGTAAGTGATAAAATTTCATACCCAGTAGTAGAATCAACAATAGCATCTATTGAAGGTGAGGTAAATTTATTTTTTAGACATGCTAAGTTTAGATTGTGAAAATCAATGCATATATAAATAACCATTGTGAATTTCTATGAATGGGAATAATTTTTGATACCCAATCTGATTAGTCCACAAGTTTAATGAATTTAACATCCAAAATTTTAATGGCTTCTTTATGATATAAGGTAGAAATTTTAGGTGTGGACTTTATTTGCTTTTATCTAAAAGTCTTAGTATACATATAAGTGATAATGCTATGGATAATGATGATAATATCAATTCTAAAAATATCTTCATATTACCAAGCAAATGATTCATGATATTTGTTAAAGAATAAACTAAAGTTATTAGCTCATTAGGAGTGAGGTATTTAGAAATGGTAAGAGGTTGAGGACATGTTTTTGTACCATATTCTATTTTTTTTGTTTCCTTAATGAGCATATTATTTCCATCTTGGAAATGGTATGCATGAGGAAGGGAAGAGAAAGGATGTATTTTAGGATAGATACTAGCAATGAAATTATTAAGACAAGGAACTTTTTACTTAAATTAATGAAGTTTATAGTGTTAGAATTGAATCTTAGGTTCTCTAGCATGGAGTAGCTCAAGTATAGCTTCATCACTAGGATGTGTACGTAATATTCCATAGTATTCAGCATCTACCTCCAACATAATGATTTTATTATTGTAGATATAATATTAAGAATTTATTTTTCTAGGATTCAACATCTATGGTAATTTATAACTTAATAATAGTTATGGATTCTATAGTGGGAATATTTGGTTGAGTATAGTCAATCAGATTGGTAATTTTTGTTTGAGTTTGATCATTAGGTGAAGTTTCATTCATATTTATTTCTATAACTTTAGTATTATATATTAGATCATAAGGAGGAATAGGTTGTGTATAAATTTTAGAATATTCTTGAGTCAATATTACTTCAATCACCCATGGGGTATCTAATAATGGAGGATTAATATAAGGTACATAACCTTTAGGTTTTGATTCAATATAAGATGATATATGAATGACATGGACATCATGGTTGAAGTCTTGTATTTTTTATAATGTCTTTTGTTAATGTTGTACATCTAAATATCATGACTGGGCTTTGGCCATGATATAATTATCATCATAAGTATGATCAATAGTGCATGATTTTATTTCTATAGGAGAATAGGTAGGTGAAACACTTAGATTGTTAAACTTTCAAGAATACATATCTAAGGGATCTTGAAACAATTTGTCTAGTCCATATTCATCACATTTAAAGTCATCTTTTGTGTAAAAAGATTAATATGCATTGTATGGAGGAGGAATCTCAATAAGATAATTAATTAGAGGAATGGTGTTATCACATGGAAGTAAATAAGGAGGAATCCATTCCAAAATATAAGGAGTTAATCTAGTGTATTACATTTGTTTTGTAATACATTATATTAATCATCATCTAAATTAGTGAGGGTAACATGTAAATTAGGATTCATGTTTAAAAAATTAAGGAGAGGTGTAATATTAATGTGGGGAATGGTTGGAATGTGATATTGAGATTTAGGATTTGGTAGTAGTATACTCCATGGATTAGGTTTAGATTCATGTTTATGATGTTTATAATTATGAATTAATTTGATATGCTAACTACCTACAGAGTTAATGTCTGACATATGATGTATCCATGGGTAACCAAGGAGTATGTTTTAAGACAATGGTAAATCAAGAACCATAAGCTTAATATGAATTATCTTAGTTCCAATATCAAGAGGGATCCAAATACAACCAAGTGGTTTCTTATTTATTTTATCAAATACTTTACATGTGAGACATGTTTGTTTAAGGTTTTCTTTGGTGTATCTAATTTTTGGTATTAATCAAAGAGAAGTAACAGGAATACCTAATCCTTCATCTACTAAGACTTTTTGAATAAGGGTATTATTAATCATAATTTTAATAAATAAGGGTGGATCATCATATCAAAAAAAATCATTGTTAATCATATCCTCTTCAATAAATTCTATGGATGGTTTAGAGGTTGTAGAAATGGTTTCAAATATATGCACTTATGTAAGTGAAAGATCTTTAGAAGGGATTTTTGAATCAAGTTATGGTGGTTCTTTGATATCTTGTAATTGTTTCATAAATAATTTATGATGATATGGATAATTTTGAACTAACTCCATGAGGTTAATTTTATAAGGCATGGAATTAAGTTTTTCCAAAAAAAATCTAGCATGATTTAGAGGAGGATGAACCAACATGAGGTTTATGAGGTACAATGTTTTTTGAAAGAATGGGAGAACTAGGTTGGGGTTTTGGTTGTAGAAGTGTTTCCTATTTTGATTTAGAATATTTGGGTGTAGTAGTTGTAGTATATTTAATTAATTACTCATCAATGGAAGTTTTTTTTGGGTTTAGTGATAAGGTCTGTATTAGTAAGTTTTCATATAAAATCCACTTTCACTATATTCACATATTGATAACTGGTATAATATTGATCATAATCAACATAAATTATGTAAATATTATCATTTTAATGTTGTATATTATGGGTAGAAGAATATTTTTGAGGTTTATAAGATGTGGTCTTGGTAACCTATTTATTTTAGAAAGCATTGACATTATCATGATGATGTAATTTAATCGTATCATCATGGTCGAATGTGTCTCCTAACATATAAAAAATAAAAAAATTGATAATCCCATGGAATGTTTCATGAGAATGATCCACATCATCATGAAACCAAAAAAATTATTAAGGGCATACCATGAAGGTATGGTATTATTATAGGTGAAGGGTTTAGATTAAGATAATAATTACTTCATTTATGGGATTGCTAATGGTGGGTGGGAAGCAAGTTGATTATTTATTTCGTATATTCCTTCATTAATTTAAGTATTAGTATTTTTAATTACATGAGTTGAGGTTGTAAATATTCCTTAGTTGATCTATGACTTGGCTCAAATTTTTTCATAAGGAAATCTTACCTTTTGGCTTGATCAAATGCTTCATTTAAATAATGTGGAGAAAATGATCAAACCTTATACTGAAGTGAAGGTATTAAATTATCTATAAATAATTTGAAGAGATTATCATAATTCATGTTATGATCTACTTTGTGATCTAATTATTTCCATTATTTGAAGAAATCATGAGTTGATTTTAAGGTTGAGCTTAGCATTGATAAAATGACTAAGAATTTTTTTTGGAAGATCATTTTGTTGAAATAATTGACTAGAGCATTAACCAAGTCATTTAATTATGTAATGGAATGTTGAGGAAATTGATTATACAATTATAAAACATCACCTATAAATGTTTTAACTAAAATTTTAGTAGTAGCAAAGGTATTTGTTTGGATACATTCCTTATAGAGATTACCAAATGCCTTAAGAAAAGATGCAAGGTCTTTAGTTCCATCATATTTAATAGTTGGAAAAATGTTTCCAATATCAATGGAGATAATTAAAGGATTTAAAGGTTAATTTTGTATATTTTTAAGCATCTTATTATGCATAAAGGGTTGTGGAATGAGATTCCCATTTACATCTTTAAGATGAGGAATAATTTTTTAT
The DNA here is from genome assembly GCA_037957365.1 of Torreya grandis. Lineage (NCBI taxonomy): Eukaryota > Viridiplantae > Streptophyta > Pinopsida > Cupressales > Taxaceae > Torreya > Torreya grandis. The sequence goes on along the minus strand of JARHVA010005275.1, from coordinate 564,117 downwards.
TATTTTGATGTAATATAAGAGGAGGTTGATTAGTAATTTGTAATAAATGATGTTTCATTTGCATCATTTAAGAGGTATTTATTATTTGCATAACATTAATTTATTATAATATTCATGAAATTATTTGATTAGTGTCAACTTGATTATTAGTATTTAAAGGTGGAATGTTAGGATTGTTAAGAGTAAGAATGTTGGGGTTGGCAGGAGGAACACTTCCATTATTAGAGGTAGATATGTTGCTTATTAAAGGATTAATTATGGGTTTATTCATTAAGCTTGTATAAATTTCCCCAATGGTATAGTAAGGCAGTTTGGATAAGGTGGTATTCTGAGAAGTTTGAAGTGAATTAGAACCATCCACACCATCATTTTGGGTTATTTAAACCAGATTGTAAGCAACAGATGAAAGATGGGGAAATTACACCAAGAGTTATTATCCTCTTAGGTAAAAATAAATAACCCATGTATCATATAAATAGTTTAAGGTTATCAAGAAATATTTAGATAGGTTACTTAATGATGTTGAAACAAAGTAACAAGAAAGTAAAGAAGGCGTAGCTTATGTTTAAGGATGAAAATTATGAGAATAAGATGAAGTCATCTAGATACTATATGGGATTAGATAGTTAAATTTTTGAAATATAAATAACTATATCATCTAATTACCATGTAGTTGAATAGGGTAACTAGAAAACTAGATTAGCTAGATAGTACAAAGTCAAATAGATCAACATAGTTAGAAGTGTAGACACTCATTTTTGGCCAATTTTATGTCTAAATTGGGTATTAGATCAGTCTCTATAAAATAATGTAATTTAATCTTAGAAATCACTTGGATTGTCTAAATTCATCCACGTAAGTGATATAGATACCTGAAAAGTGTTGAGGCTTGCTTATTTAGGTTATTACATTTATTCACCAGTAACTTAGCTTAGATTCAACCCTAGTCAAATTGCAACCTACAAAATTGACATTCTTGGCCTATTGATCTATTAATGCAAAACATTTAAAATAATTCATAAATTCCAAAACACTAAGAAAGATTAATTAAAAATAAAAATAATAATTAGCTTGCTTAAGAAAAAATTCCATGCTGAATCAGTGAATTACATTTATCTAAAAAAGGAATTTTTTAATAAGTATGAGATGAAAGTCAAGGGAGCTAATAAAATGTTTTATTAATTCCTTAAATTCAAATAAAAGGTGAGTCACAACCTCATGAATATATTCTATAAGTTGTCATGGCTCATAAATATCTAAAATGAGTTGTCAAGACTTCATGATTGCTTTGACCCAACCAAGGGTTAACCTTGACTCAATCTAGGTTATTTTAGACTCAATCAAAGTTATAACTAAACCTAACCTTCTTAAGGTTAGATTTAGTTTTGAGACCTATAAATACAAGTTCCCTCACTCTACCTAAACAAGCTTTTGTGTATAAGGTTGTTCTGCAAGAATGCTTTTAAGAAGCCATCAAAGTAATGTTGTAATGCCAAATTAAGATAAATATTCACATCATGCCAAACCAATTAAATAAAATCCACATGTGTCCTTAGATAAATGTTTCCAAGAAGGATAATGCATTGATCAAAGTCTCTAATTCCATAAGCCAAACAATAACAATTTTTATGCCAACAAGTGGACACTAATTTTGACAAGGGAGGTAAAATTGTTGTATGTTTTTATCTCTTATTTGTATTTTTGTTCATCGTGTTATTCATCCCCTAGTACTTAAGAAAGAGTGGTTTGGTTTTATTGCATGATTATAATTAAATTTTATTTAGATTCACTAACAAGGAACTAATGGCATTTGTGTGCTCTTTAGATTCTTAAGATACATAATGTCATGTTTGGTGGGGCCACACACCACATATGGGAAAAATTAATGATGTGAACCTTTAAATTAATAAAAATAACACTCAAATATTTAAGTTTAGAGTTTTATTCTTAAAATTCTCATCATTTTAGTTTGTTTCTAATTGGTGACTTTGGCCTATGTAATAATGACTTTACATACTCTATCCTCTGTTTACGATCTTTTATTTTTCATAAATGGTGAGTTTACATTAGTAACTTCATTATTAATGGTGACATTGTTCTGTAGTGAAAATAGTGACATTAAATTATGCTAAATAAAATATTCTATATAAATGGAAACATTTATGAATGCAAACAATGATTTCAACCCTACTATTCATTAGTTTTGTCAAGAATATTTCCTAGTGATTTTGACAACTTTGCCTAATTTTAATCTATATTCAATGAATTCACTTGGGATAATCAATGACTTCACCCCTATAAAATGATGAATTATCCAAGAACCTATTTCTATTTATTTGTTCTAGAGATAAAATAGTGACTTCGCTATAATTGCTGACTTCACTCTATTATAGAAACAAAAACTTCGGTCTATGTAAACAAAAACCCAAGAGTTAAAAATGAAAATTTATTTTTTGATTGGCCTTTTACATAAAGACAAGAGAAACCACTAAATTTTTTTTAAGAACCTATGTGGGGAAGAGAGGTCTAAACACTTTTAAATTTTCATACACACTTTCATTTTAGCTCTTAAAATTGACCTAACACAACTTTTCTTTTTCACATTTCAATTTTACAAGAGCAAACAACGATAAGGGGTAAAAATTTAATTCACATATGATTTAGTGATTTTAAAATGAACATTCACTTTAAATTAGAGATCTTAAGAGATTTTTTCTTTTTCTTTATTCTTTGTTTGTTAGCTATTTTCAAAGTTCTTAGATTAACATTGCTTGTGGCAAACCAAATTTTGTGTGTATGTTCTCCCCCCATCCCCTATAAGTAACTCAGGTTATAATAAAATGCATTATCTATTGCCTTGTTTATTTATCCTAAAATGGAATAAAAATTGTCACTTAAAAGTTGTTTATTGTCACTTGTCTTATTATAGCATCATGTGTGCTAAATTTTATTGTCATGTGCCTTGTTTAGAGTTTATTGTGCTAAAATCTAAAGTGTCATGTTTCTACTTGTCATAGATTCTCTTGTGAGCCAATTACCGAGTCTTTTGTGAGCTAGTTACTGAGCATTATTTCAAGCTAATTACCTTATAATTATATTGGTTTTTGAGTCATTTATTAAGCTTATCCAAGCCAATTACCTTAGATTTAAATTGCTTTTAAAGTCTAGAATTGTTTTACATGCTAATGATTTATAACCACCTTTGGGAAAATCATTACCCTTTTGATCTATTTTACAATTGTTATACATTGTCTAGATACCTTTTTCCACTGATTATAACCACCTTTGGGCAAATCAATACCTTTGTTAGACTGGTTTCATGTTTTTATTTGACCTCTACCATAGACCTAGATTAGTTATTTTACCCTTTAGATCTTTTTTATTGATCTAAAGGTTTCTCACCTCATACCTCAGTTGTTTGTCAATTTTAGACCTTGTTTTCCAAGAGACCTAGTTATAGATCTGAACATGTCTCACTATACATGTAGTGGGACTATGTATAATCCAGACTATGAAAACTTTATTACTAATGACCCATTTATTCAAGAACTGTATGGTGATGATATAGCATATGATATGGATCCATATCCCTCTTATAATATTACATATTAAGAATAAAGGCAAGACCCACTAGTGCAGTACTTGGTGAGTGCACCATCCATTCTAGGCTAAGAACAAGAACAAATGGCTCAATATATTTCTTAAATGATGTAAATTTTAAAAAAATTACAACAAAAATATCCCTAATGCGTAATAAAACTAACAATTTATGACCCATACTTGTTTGACTACCATTTTATATAGAACACAAATGAAATTTTAGTCAGGGCAGTAGAAGTAGGAACCAAATTCCCACTAGACTTCCCACATGAAAATCTATCTAGTTTGATTGGAACACCTAAAAACATGCCTCATAACCAAAAATTTAAGTAGGCATCAACTAGTTATAATCAAACTCTAGTATAAATACCTTAATATACCTAAAGATTGCTTATGAAAGGGAAAGGTCCCATGGATGATAATTAGAATGGATGTAATAAGCATACTAAAATTACCTTAACCTAGCTTAGAATTTCAATGCTATGGTTGTTTCAAACATTCCACTTGTAGAGTTAGCTCCTTCAACAGGGCCAAAAATAGATTCTTCAAGATATGTAAATCATAACATAAACCCCTTTATCCAAATCATTCTAGTAGGAGACATGTATAATGTCCCAATTATGATAGAAGAAACTATTGCTCAAATAGAAGATCTCATACAAAACCTAATGATTAATATGTAAGTGCATTATAATTTGAACCAATGTGGGTCTAATGTACCTCTAATCAACACATAGTATAATCCTCTAACCAATGCCTTGAGTGGCTTTGATCTGATAGAGGTCAATTATGATCCAGTTCACCCATAATTTACTAGATAAATAATTAGCCATGATATTCAGTAGGAACCTAAATAGTGAGATATGTTATCATCTAGATTTGTAATGTGCTCACACATTTGAAGAGGTTATTAAGAAATGGATACATATTGAAAAAGACCTTGTCAACAAAGGGATAATCAAGATATCTTCTTCCAAACAGAGCCAAAATCAATAACAAGGCCAATAGCATAACCAAATCCATAACCAAAATTAGATCCATATTTAAATATAAGATTCAATGCTAGTTCAATACAACACTAATGAAATACTAAAGACCTATAATTGTAATAAGAATATTTTTAATGGGGTTACTAAATCACATCATGTACAAATGGTGCAAACATTAGTTTTCCATTTACCTCTACCCATCCAATAACTACCACCTCCATTCATTCAACCAAGACCTCTACAAATCCAACCATAAAATGAGGCCTAATTATAAGCACCTCTTCCAAGGAGAATATCACTCATTACTAGCCTATTGAGTTTGTATTTTGTAATTTGGTTCAGGTAAATATGATTAGATGGCCTGTGTGAAAGCTATTTCCTAAAGGAATTGCATTTCCAAACTAATACAAAGAGAATCAATTTTTTGAGTCTATCATGTCAAGGGACACTCCATACACTGGTGTATACAAATACATTATCTAATTGAGAATATTGTTGAGAATGGAGAAATATAAATAAATACACATCCTCCTCTGACTAACCCTAACTTGGACATCTATCAAAATCCATTTCCTCAACATAATAACAACTAGCAGTAGTACCAACAACAACACCACCAATAGAAATAACAAAAATGGAAAAAAACACCACAACAACATCAACATCAATAATGTCAACCATAAAAATAATAGCATAATGGTTGGAACCAAGGGAAAGTGTACCAATCCAACCAAGAGTCCGTCATGTTGTCACATATTCATAATATATATATATATATATATATATATATATATATATATATATATATATATATATATATATATGACATGTCTTAGGGGGTCATTTTTCCACCATTACCATTAACCCCTATCCAAATACCAATAGACCAAGACCTTTACCTACCAATGTTTATCAGCCAAGACCTTTATGTTGGTAATCCTTATTTAGATCATATTAGTAGGCATGTTGAACACCATTATTTCACTATGTTTTAAGCTTATTTTACATTCAAAGAGAGAGAGAGATAAATAAAAAAGAGAGAGTTAGGGATAAGTGATTAAAACCTAGATAAGTGTGCATCATTCTAGACCTTGTAGATTCCCCTCTTTGGCTATGGAGGAAGACACCTATAGATAAGAAATCACTACAAAAATAGTTGTTATTGAAGATATGTGCATATTTCCAAGCTATGTGCTTATTTTGAGAAGCATGAAACTTCTTTAGTATGATGGTCTACTATTTTAAAACAAAGTTTAAATTAAATGCAAATAAAGAGAGTAAAGAGAGAGAGTTAGATTTATGTTTATCATATTGTAGGTCTAAGTGTAGCAAAAGATAATATAGTGTAGGATAATAAGTTAGGTCTATGTTTTAGGAAGGTTATTAGGTGATTTTGAGGTTATTAGTTTAGAAACACATTAACCGATGGTGGTTAAAGGACTGATGTCATTTGAGGTCATCGATATCGATTGGGGTTGCTGATGTCAGTTTGGGGTTACCGATGTCAATTGGAGAAGTAGTATTAGAATGAATTAGAGAAGGATTTTCTAGGAGGGATAATTGGAGTATGGTTAGGTTGTGAGGTTGGGAAGAATAATAAAGAGGTGGGTAAGACTTAGGGGAGTTTGGATAGGGGGTTGGTATGCTAGGGTAGAGAGAAGCAGGTGGGGAGATTTATGACTCCTTCACAGAAGGAGTTGGGGTTCATGAAATAATAAATAGTATAATGTAAATAAATTATAAAATTACTATTTAAAGAATTACAAAAACATTGAGATATACTTAGCTGGTGAAATGGGTGAACTATGATTGCCAGATAGATGACTCTAATGAGGCTTGGTGAACTAATGGGTGAATAGACAAGACAAACATGTGCTAATAGTCCTCAAGATTTCAATCTCTATGTAGTGTATCAATTCTTGATATAGATCATTTTTTGTAGAGTAATGATACGCTTGGATGTCAAAAGTGAATGTAGGATGCTCTAATTTCTAAAATCTTGTCCATGAATTCTTGATTTTTATGACCTGAATACCAGCTTGGAATTTTTTTTAAGGAACTGATGTTGATGATTTCACCAACATCAACCAAGGGTTTACCGATTTTGATGGCATGAGAATAGGTAAAAGGGATATTTTTAACCCATTTTCTATTTATTCTCATGCCAAGTATGGTGTCCATTAAAAAATGGTAAAAATGCAAGGCTATGAAGAATGTAGTTAGTTAGGAATTTATGTTAGGGGTGAGAACAAGTCATAGGTAGTTAGGATTAGGAGACTAAGTCTCAAGGTGACTTAGAGGGTAAGAATTAGTCTTAGGATGAGGTGGCTAGGTGAGGTGGTATAAGTGTGTTTTAATTAACTTAATTAAATATTTTAAGGTGAAAACATGGGTTAGGAAGGTTAATTATTAAAAGGGGGTCAAGGGGGTTTTGACATAGGGAGTCATGTAAGTGTGTGACATAATTTTGGTGTCTAAATCTTCCCCTTTTTATCTTGTAACTTGTATTGACAAGCTTCAAGAAAAAAATAAGAGTTGGATGCTCTAGGTATGGGATGAGATACTCCCCCCTCAAAATGGGAACCAATGGAGGAGAATCTAAAATTGGGTACTAGTTTGATATGGAGTTAATGAATGGGTAGATGTTGAGTGTGAATGTGGGAACATCGTTGCTTGTGTAGATATTACTACTAGTTATAATTGACATAATCAATAATAGGTAAAGGCAAGGAGGACTTAGATAAAAATAACTAGACTATAGTTTGTTAGTGATAGCTAATAGGGTTAAAAAAATCAAATTTATAGCTCCAATGGTCCATGTGCTCTAGGTATTCGAGGTAGGATGTGCTCCTAGAAAACAAAAAGGATTACAGGTGATAGAACTGGTAAGGTTATGATTCAAAAACACCTAATATACATGTGTGCTATAATAACTAACTATAGCATGGTAGCATAAGCAATTGGAATGATCAAGGTAAGGTTGGCTAAAAAGGGTCATTGGTTGACAAGATATTTGTGATCTCTAGTTAGAGTCATCATGGGTGGAAATTTAAGTGATTTCTAAGGTTGGTTGTTGTGGGTCAGGAGATATACGTGATCTCCAAGTTACCCCATAAGGAGTCCATGTGAACCACTAAAGGCATGTAATTAGGTTGATTTTGTAAAGGGTGGTGTTTGGGTTTAGAAACCCTAATTTTAAGGTATCCAACATCAGTTAGGTCACTAATGTCAATAGGAAATATGTTGATATCAATGGCCTAGGGTAGGATTATCAATGTTGGTGGGTGACCAAACTTGACAAAAGGGGTTTGGTGGCCCACCAAAATTGATTTATGACATTGGATTGGAGGAAACTAGATCTTTGAGTGTCATGCAGTGTAAAACATCTAGATCTTATCCTATTATGGAGAGGTGGTGAGAGATGATTAGTTGAGAAGAGTGTGTGAGAATGAGGGTGTGATTTAGCACTTGGTGGTCTATGATTTGACTGAGGGAGTGTTGGTGTGGATAGATATGGTAGGGGGATGAGGGGACCCAGCTAGAGGTGCTCCATAATAGGTGCTAACCATTCTATCTTGAAGGAGATGGAGAGATGAGGTAGGATATGTTTAAGTGGCTTGAGTTGGTTGTTATTTGAGTTTAGGTTTTGATCATAATTTTTTAGTTAGGTGCAATGTGAGTGTGTGGGGGGATAGAGGGTATTTAAGGGAGTAGTGGATGGGGAAAGGGTAGGTTTGGGTGGATTTATGGGGGGGTTGGGTGTAATTTTTAGGAAAAAACCTAAATTTTGGGCATGGGCTATTTGTCCCTAGGGGTAAACTAGTCGCTAATGTCAGCTAGGTCTGTCAACATCAATCGATAACTGGCACTAATGTCAGCATATAAGATCAATGTTAGTCAAAATATAACTAATGTTGATCATTAGAAAACCCAAAGTGGCAATTTTAGGAGGAGTTAGGGCTAATTATGCATCTTTAGTTAAATTGGTATAGGTTCATTAGTGGACTATCTGAATGGCCAAGCTAGCCTAAGAAGACCCCATGTCTACTGAGTGCTACCTAAAAATCCCTGATTAGTAGTTATGTTATGTTAAATGCCAATGTAGTTATGTTAAATGGAAGGGAAGAAGGGGATAGATATGGGTTAAATCTTTTAAAGTAAATGGTTAGGAAAAAGTAGGTTGAAATAAGTTATGGGACCTAGGGTTAAAGATATAGGCTATGGGGCCTAGAGGTTTAGAATAGGTCAATTGTCCTAGATTTTAACATATAGGCCATGGGGCTTATAGGTGTAGAATAGGCCAATTTACATAGGGTTTAGAATAGGTCAGTTAGCATAAGATTTAAGATATAAGATATGGGGCCTAGAGTTTAAGTGGGTGAATGGGATAGATAGGTAGGTGGGTAGATGGTTGAGCTAGCCTCAAAAGACCTCATGTTGATTGAGTTTTGCCTACATAGCCCTAATTATGGCCTTAGGCCAATGTAGTTCTCCCAAATGGAAAGGGATTAAAAGAGGAGGTTTATAACTGAAGTTATATGGCTTGATAGAGTTATTTTGTGTGTGTGGATACAAGCTAGGTAGGAGTTAACCTTATGATATTGACTACCTACATTACTAATGAGGATGAGGAGGGATGTCACCATAGATGAGTGGGAGTACATGGAAGCTATAGGGTTAGGAGTGTGATGATATTGTAGAGTTGCATGAGATGTTATCCTAATGGTAGCTTTGACAAAGATGTGGGATCACACCACCAACACCTTTTATCTACCTACTAGAGAGTTGATAGTGATGCAGGAGGATGTATACAAGATTTTATGATTACCACTCTAGGGTGAGGATATCTTTGTGTCTTTAAGGGAGGATCATGATTTTTGTATGTCCACATTATTTGGGGTGCATATGAGAAAGGTGACCTATCATTTAGTGAGCTTTACATATGAGCCATTATACATTGTCAATGAGGAGTAGTATCACCTAATTATCTTGATGATATAGGCATTACAGTGTATGTAATACCTAACATGAATGGAGGGAGATTCCCTATTGTGATGATCAAAGTTTTGGCATAGATGTTTGAGTAGTGGATAGTATTTACATGGGGACTAACTTTTCTTGCATAGCTATATAGGGAGTTATGGGGTGTGAGGTTAAGATGGTGATATAGTATTTGTGTCAGGCATTTAATTCATTATTGGGCATATGAGCACATTATGGTGACACAACCATTGGGGATACCAGTCATGATTTTGACTAGTTTTAGGGTTGGTTTAAGATGATGGAGAGATAACATGGCACATACACAAGTAGATGGCATTGTGCATCATATTGATTATTATAGGTAGTTGATATATGGATTGATTCCTTCAAATATTATTTAGAGGCCCTACTTGACATATCCTATATTTAGAGGATAGGTAGATAAGTTTTTAGGCTTATAGAGTATGATATGGTTTAGGTGAGGTGAGATGGAGAGTTGGAGATGATACATATGGTCAAGGTTAGGAGATAGTTTGGGTTATTATAAGATGTAACTCTTGCATTTCCTAAATATAATAGGGATGATATAGAGGCACCCCTTCCATTACCCTAAGAGATAGTGGACCAAATTTTGAGGATCTACCAATAAGCCTAAGCGTGATAGATCCAGGGTGTCTAATGGCTTATCAAGCATGGTGGGCAAGTTTTCACCCTATGATTCTAAGGAGACAATGACGAGAGTTATAGGGAATTAAGAGAGAGAGGTATGAAACTATGCAAGCATGGGATATATCATATGCATCAGTTTTGGTCCTATAGGGATAGATGTTGACAATATATGCCTAGTTAACTATAGCACAAGTATAGGTTTTAGTTTTATAGGGATAGGTGATGACATTATAGGAATAGGTTATTATACTGATAATAGAGAGAGATGGTTTGAGAGTAGTAGGGTAGGCTACCCCCATCTTCCACTACAAGGACCAATACAAGATCCACTATAGGCACCACCACAAGGTCCTACAGTAGGTTTGATGGGTCCACCACAAACTGTGCCACTATTGAGGTACGACATTACTTTAGATGAGATTGCATATTATGAGAAAGCCATCAGGTAGTTCCTATAGATTCTAAGATAATCTAAGGCTAGAGAGTAGGAGAGATTGGAGAGACACACCATGACCTCTAGTTTACATGGACATAGATAGGTAGAGAGTGGTGATGATACTACCTCTTCATAATGACATCCAAAACATTGAGGATTATGAGGACTAGATGTATTATGATGTTTGTTATATATATATTTTGGCCTATGAACCAAAATTGAGAGATGTATGGAGAGAGAGATGATACTGATATGATTCATTGATGTATATTCATATTCAATATATATATATATATATATATATATATATATATATATATATATATATATATATGATATTTTGGTATTGTGATATGTTATGATGTTATGTTGATGTTATACTATGTATGAGGTTTATGTGATGTTATTTGTGGTTATGTTATTGATAGTTAGTGCGTTATGCTAGCATTTGCCATATTTGTGATGGTACATGCATAGTTGAGTAGTTGGTTTCATTTTAGCATTTTCCATATATGTGATGGTGTATGCTAGAAATGAGTTTTTTGATTTTATAGTTTCTTGATTTACTATTTTTTAGAGAAGCTATGTTGTTTGCATTTCACATGAGGTTGTATGAAATAAATTAGTTGGAAAATGTTTTATTAGTATTAGTGGAGTGTGATGATTGAAGAGTGTATTATTAATACACCATGATGTTTGTTGATATTGTTTAGCATCATTGCTTGAAATGGATATGTAAGTAATAGTATTCTTAAACACATAACTTTAAGATGTAAGAATAGAGATTGGCAGGTAGGAAAAAATTTAAGTGAATCTTGTTGTGAGATGTCACCTTAAAAGAGAAATTGACATGTGATAGAAAATAAAGGGACGTGATGCTCTTTCATTGGTGAGGACCATAACGACCATATGAATAGGCATGAGAGTATGAGCCTTATTCATACATTACATTATCAACCATTTACTTGGTATAGAAATGTCATGATCACCTTGTGTCAAGTGAGTTTAAAGTCCCTTGATTGTGAGGGAGTAAGAGAGGAAAAAGGTAGAAATATTTAGGGTGTGTGGGTAGCATAACCTTCTTAGTGGTGATGGTATGCACCTTCTATAGGTGACCTGAGAGCTACCATAGGCAATTCTATGACTAATTTTTTTCATTTCATTTTCTTGTGTAGGCTAATCAATGCAAGAAGCCTTCATTGGGATATTGTTGGTGCCTTGAGGTCATGTGAAGCTGATCAATGCAAGATACTTCATTGACAAAAAATCTTGGCTTAGCCATCCTTTAAGGGAGTGGTTTAAACATCTTTTTTTTGAGCTATCCTTCTAGGGAATAGTCTATTTATAGTAGCAATGAGAAGTTACACAGTTGTCCTTCAAAGGAGCTATCTATGTTGAGAATCATGACCTGAGAGATAATAATTTTTTTATATATCCCAATTTCTATTATTATTATTATTATTATTATTATTATTATTATTATTATTATTATTATTATTATTATTATTATATAGTTTGCATATGACTTTAGTCATGGATAAGACTATAAAGGATTATAGGTTTTCCTTTATGAGGGTAATAGCATAACACTCAGAAGGTTAACTAAGTGTGTAAGAATAAGGGCTAAGAGGAAGGGAGGTGAATATAATAGAGTTGCTCAAGGGATGAGCTCAAGTTAGACATGAAGTGAAGCGTCACTTGATTAACAAAAGAATGGTTGTAGGTGAAAATAATTTAAAGGCTCAGATTCTAGCTTGCCTTCGAGAGAAGATAAGTGATAAGTTCCTAAGCCATACTTGTGAGTTATGATGTAGGGTACAAGCCAATTAGAAGCAAACTTACTCCATTTTCTTTTTTCCATGTTTATCACATGTTGATTTTCCTTTAAGATCAGATCTTTGATATTGAAATATCACTCCTTAAGGTTTTTGTTGTAAGCGTGTTTGATACACTCTTGATAGATTTCAAGGTAATTGAGGGCTACTAGATAGAATTCATCAAGTAGCTCAAGTTGGGCCAAATTTTCTTAGTAAAAGTCATCACTAATAAGTATGTCTTGTAGAGATATGCAAAGAGAAGGAATATGGACCTCAAGAGGCAAGACTACTTCCATCCCATAGACCAATAAAAAGGTGTATCACCCATAGGGGTTTGAATGTTAGTGTGGTAAGCCCATAAGGTGAAGGGAATGTGTGTATGTCAATCCTTACCAGCATCATTGACTACCTTCATGAGCATTTTGGTTAAGTTTTTTTTTTAAAGCTTCTACCTGTCCATTTGCTTATGGATAGTATGGTGATGAGAAGCTTAATTTGATGCCAAAAGCATCACAGAGTTTTTGGATAGTCTTGTTCATGAAATATTTGTCATTGTCTATAATAATCTTATGGGGAACACCAAAATGGTAGATGATGTGATGGTTGATAAAGTTGATAATTTTGTCAACCTTTGTGTAAATGAGAGGAATAGCCTCAACCCACTTGGTGAAGTATTCAGTAGAAGTAATGATAGAATGATGTCAAAGAGATGAATGAGGGTTAATCTTACTAATTAGATCTAAACCCCATTGTGAAAAGGGCCAAAAGTCTCTAGTTATTTGTAAGGCATGACTTGGAGTGTGAAGGAAGTTAGTATATTTTTGACATTTGACAGAACACCAAATGTAATTTTGATAGTCTTGGTTGAGTGCCGGCCAATAGTATCCAAGTTGAAGGATGTATTTGGCAACTAAGTTCTCATTGAAATGTCCACCATAAATTTTTTCTTGAACTTCCTTAATGGTGAAGGGGATTTCAGCATGAGTGAGGCATGTAAGGAGGAGACCATCAAAGCCTTGTTTGTAGAGAAGGCTCCCCATCATAGTGTAGTGAGTATTAATTTTAATGAAAGCATGTCTCCCATTACTAGAAAGGTCTAATGGAATGATAGCATAAGTGAGGTAGTTAACAAGATGTTTGTACCAGATGTCATGTAGATTAGAGTCAATAGTGCCCACAAATAGTATGTTAGTTGACACATAGGAGGGGAATGTGAGGTGATGCATGATGATGTATATTTTCAAAGAAGAGGGAAAGGATGGAATGTGTGAAGAAAGGGAATCCATCATGTTGGAAAACTTTTTTGTAGATCAAGGAAAAGTCTACAAGTGGTAGTGGTCAAATGATTCCAATAGAGCATCTACATGATGTTTATATCATTGTAGAATTTCATTTTTGTAGAGGTAGTAAATATTAACCTAATTGATCACTAGCTTAGAATCACCAAAGATGATTGATATGATGCCCAAGAAAATGGTAGTTTGAAGCCCTAAGACCAAAGCTTCATATTCAACCATGTTGTTAGCACATTCAAAATCTAGTTTAAATAATAGAGGCATAGGCTCGCCATCAAGAGGGATGAGGATCACCCCCACACCCCCACCTAGTTAACATTTAGACCCATAAAATAGCATCATAATTTGATAGGATATGTCATCAATGGATAGCATTAAAATAGACTTGTCAGGGAATTTCAGGTTAGAAGGTTGGTTATCAGGTAAAGGGGCATTGACTAACTGGTCAATAATTGTTTGACCCTTGATATATTTTTGTTAGATGAATTCCAAGTCAAACTTAGTAAGTATCATGAGCTAATGAGCCATATGCTAGTTTTGGTACATCTTATAATGCATGTATTTAAGGGGTTCAGTATGGGTGATAACATAGGTTTTATGATTTAAAAATTAGTGGTGAAGTTTGGAAGCTATGAATACTAATATGAGGTAAATCTTTTCAGTATAAGTATACTGAGTTTAATAATCAATAAGCATTTGGATTATGTATTAAATATCTTTCTCTCTATGTTGATCATCATGATGTGTAATCATAGCACCCAAGGAATGGTCTATTGTAGAAATATAGAGGTATATATGTTGGTCCTCTTTGGGGGGAATAAAAACTAGTGGGGAAAGGAGATACCCTCTAAGTGCATCAAAGGATTTCTGACAATCCATGTTCCAATGAAAGGAGACATCCTTTTTAAGTATATGATGAAAAGGTTGACATCAATCTAATAAATAAGAGATGAAATGATGGATTGACTAAATTTTTCCTTGTAAGCTATGGAGTTGGTTGAGATTAGTGGGTAGAGGCATTTATAGTATTGCTTGAACCTTAGTAGGGTCAACCTCCATACCACAGAGGGAGACAACAAAGCCTAAAATCTTACCTAAAGGAACCCAAATATGCATTTCTTTGGGTCTAGTAAAACATTATATTATAAGAGATGAGTGAATATGATTTTGAGAATTAAAAAGTAATCTTGGTGATGTTTAGACTTTCCAAGTAAGTTGTCCATGTAGTCTTTCATAATTTTGTGTAGAAGGTCATGAAAAATGTAGGTCATGGTTTATTGGTAGGTAACACCAACATTTTTAAGGCTAAAAGTCATGACTCGATAACATAAATTCCCCCATGGGGTGATGAAGGAGGTCTTGTGTTGATCTTCAGGCATAATTAATATTTTATTATAGCCTAAGAACCCATCCATAAGAGATAACATCTCATGGTCGACTATCAAATCAACAAGTTGGTTGATGTTTGGTAAAGGGAATTCATCCTTTAGACAAGTGAGGTTTAGATCATGGTAGTTGGTACAGATGCAGATTCCCCTGTCACTTTTGTGATAGGGATGATATTGGAAACCCGTTACAGATAGTCAATGGGTTGAATAAAGCTAACAGAGAGGAGGTATAGGAGCTCTTATTTGATAAGGAGAGCAATACAAGGGTTCATTTTATGAAGCTTCTACTTAAAAAACTTAGCATCATAGTTGGTTACAATATTATGGGTGATGATAGAGGGGTAAATACTAGGCATGTAATGATAAGACCAAGCAAATGCTTTACTATGATCAGAGAGGAAAGTGGCATAATTGGTTTGTTCAAGGGTATCTAAAGATTGGCCAATATTTAAGATTTAGGGGTTATCTAGAGAGGGTAAATTAATGTCAATGGTTGATTCATTTAATATAGTTTGCATTTTAGAAGGGAGTGATCATTAGATATAGGAATTTTTTACACCTATGTAGGTGAGAATAGCATCATCATCCTAACATTGGATAGTGTTAATAGTGGGAGGGTCTTCATCAATCATTTTAGGATGAATGAGATGAAGGGACCTTATTTCCTCACCTAGATGATAGGTTATGGGTCCTAAATGAATGGCATTTATTGAAAAAAATTAAGAGGTATGGATACCTTTGAATCTTATAGGTGATGGTAGGGCAAGAGGAGAGGATGGAGAAAGAGAGAGTGGCTCCTCAATATGAGAGACCTTGGTGGGTTTTGTTGGCTTTTTGAAACCCACACCATACCAATTTTTGGTAACTTTGATGGTCTTCTTAGTGGGGTATTCAATAGGTGTACAAGCAACCTACATGTAATGACCCAACTTGAATCCTTTTTAGGTACACCTATAAAGATAGGTGTGACCAAAACTAGGTTTGCCTAGGAAGGAGAAGTCATAGGTAAAAGGCTATGGTGAAGAGGAGGGATTTTAAATAGTAGGAGCTTGATCAATTCCCCCATATGTGAGATTAGTTTGAAGTTTTGGGGGACCATACAGGATGACCATCCCAATATGGGGATCATAATTGGGGTGCATGTGAAGTTTTCCATACTCTTATGAGTATGGAACATGTCAAGTGTCAACAAGTGATATTCTCTAAGTGAAAGGCATTTGAAAGTGTCTTCCATGGGGTCTTTATTGGGAATTTATGTTGTCAGTATCTAAGTAATCAAGGTAGTCAAGCTTGTTTAGGATTCAACAGTAGAATGTGAAGAGGAAGATGTTTTCAATGGATTGAGGACATCATTGGTATGATAAGTCATGTTTCATGTTTTTAAAGGAGGTGGATCGACATGAATAACATGTACTTGCCCACCATGCTCAAATTTGACAAAATGGTGTAAAGTTTAGGGTACATATGCCATGACATGTATCCAAGGCCATCCAAGCAATATGTTGTATTGGAACTCCCCTTTGATAACATAAAAGAGTTTGAGGATTGTGTAAAGACCCACATGGATATGACTATAGTACCCATAGTAGTCACTGTAGTATCATTGAAGGAATGTAGTATCACATTAGACTATGACATGTAATTATTAGGAAGTGATAGTTATTTGTAGGCATGAGTGGAGATAATATTAATACTATCACCTCCATCGATCATGACTCTCTTAACATGAATTTGATCAATATATTAAATGGTAAAAAGTGAAGGGTCTTGGTCTCCAAGGTGAAGATCTAGAATTTTTGAATCACTGAAGGTAACCAAAGCAATAGTATTAAGAGAATCCACCAAAGTTACAAGAGGTTGAGGATCATTAGGCTATACCTAAATAGCTTGTAAAGCCTTGATCAAGGCTTGATGATGTTGGGATGAGTTTTGGATTAACTCATATAAATGCATCTTTACAGGGATTTGGTGAAGTTGTTTCACCATTGAGTCTTGAATGACCTGTGAAGATGTGGGTTAGGGGCATCAATAATAGAGATCTTAGGATTTGGTGGAGGAGCATCTTTTGATAATAGATGATCCCAAAGGGGTGGTGGCCTTTTCCTTACCTTTATCCTTTATATTTTGAGATCATGTGGCCACATTAACTATGTTGATCTAGAGCATAGGTAGAGAAGGTGGTGGAGGAGGCATAACCTCATCATTGGTCTTAGACTTAAGTGAGGTAGTAGGTAGAGTTTAGGATGCAACTAGCAAAATAACTATGAGGTTAGAAAGAGGCTCCTTAATGAAAAGGTTGTTCATATCAAAGTGTTTTTTGAGAATAGATATGAGATATTTATAGATTTCTATATCATGTCCAGGTGAGTGATGATATAAACGAACTTTTGTGTCATTAAACCAAGATGGTTTTGGTTTAAGAGGATGATAAGGCTTGATCAAAGGAAGAGTTATAGTGGAGGATCATCACAACTGGTGTAGGAGAGAGGCTTGAGAGCCTACTAGTGGTCTATCACTTTTTCTCACAATAGGGGTGGACACTTTCTTTGATTTAAGAAGCATGGATATGGTTTTTCATGGCACCCTTTTGGGTGAAGGCATAGCAACTAGTTTTGTTGACACCTTTTTAGTCATAGGTATCAAGGTACCAAATGTGTAAGGGCCACTAAGTGGTAGAGGTAAAAGAGGAGATCACTTTACCTTTTATCCTACTTGGAAATAAAACACTCCAACTAAAGTGGAAGGATGGGGTCCCAATATCAAAGGCAAAGTTGAGGGTGGAGGAGGAGTGAAATGGTGAGGCTTAGGAAGCTTAACATTCTTCCTTGGTTCAAGCCATGGAGATCCAACTCATGGTTGAGGATTCAAATATAACTTTACCTATGGATGAATTATATTAGACACCAATAAAATATGCAAATATCTAATTTACTTTAGAGTATCATATTCCCGTGATGGTGATGGTTCTAACATAGAGGGCTACACTTCTAATGGCCTAGGAAAAGAAGTTATATCTTTGTCAAAATAATTTATATAAATAGTAGTGAAAGTATTAGTGGTAGAGGATGAAATTTATTATGTAGTATAGGGAGATTTAAGTTAATCCCAAAATGTTGAGTGGTCTAGCTTCTTGGAGTTAAGAAAGTATAGATTTTTTACCAACTATGAGAAGGGTTTAGATGAAGTTGCCATAGGCCTTATAGTTTCTTTCATAGAAGACTTAGGTGATTGGTAAAGAGGGAAGGTGTTGGCTTCTACTAATTTGGGCCAAAGATGAGCAATAAATTCAATCGAATATTCTTCAATCGAGGCAAGAGAAAAGGCATGGTCCTCCCTAAGTGGGGGAGGAACTGGTGAAGTCAGTTATTCTAGTGGATAAAGCATGGGTATAATTTATTCCCTAATATGTGGATGAGGAATATGCAAGGAATGATCTTCTATTATAAAGAGAAGGGGTAAAATTGGTTTGATGTGTACAAGAACAATAAGTCCCTTGATTAGTGTAGGGATAGATAATCCAGATTCCTCTATCTGCAAAAGAGGAGTGAATGAGGCACTATCCTCCATTAGTGGAGGATAAGTAGGCAAATAAGTATCTTTAAGAGGGTGGAGAATAATAATGTTTCTCCCCTTAACATGAAGATGAGGAGTGGGTATGGCATGATCTTCCATAGGTAGGAGAATAGGCAAAATAGGTACAAGAGGAATAGGCATTATAGGTTCCTCATATGATAAAAGGATAGGTAGAGGAGGCCCCTCCACAAGTGGGAGAGGGATGGGTGAAACAAGATCTTCTACTCACAAAAGAGGAATAGATCAATCAAGCTCCTCTAGTTGTGGGAGAGGTTAGACTAGAGGTAAAGAGAAGACCATATTGATCATATGAATATAATGATCAAGTGAGTTGTTGGTCATGGCC
The DNA here is from genome assembly GCA_037957365.1 of Torreya grandis. Taxonomy (NCBI): domain Eukaryota; kingdom Viridiplantae; phylum Streptophyta; class Pinopsida; order Cupressales; family Taxaceae; genus Torreya; species Torreya grandis. Next base: position 545,021 of record JARHVA010005275.1, on the reverse strand, counting down.
TGAACATTTGTTTGATTGAGTGAATGGTTAGGAAAAGGCTATTTGAACACATCCATGCTTTGGTTAATAGGCGCATTAGGGTTATCCAAGATAATCTTTCCTTTATCAAGCATATCCTAAACAATGTTTTTGAAAGTTTTATAGTTGTTAGAATTGTGGCCTTTAACTTGATGATAGCCAAAAAACTCATCCTCCTTGTACCAAGTTGGGATGGAATGAGAGGGATAAAACTGTATAGGAGGTCTAATTTTATTAAGGGTAATATATCCTTGCTACAATATTTTATCCAAAATAGAAGTGTATGACTCTCCAATAGGAGTGTATTGTCTTTGTTCATAACATTGTTAGAATTGTTTGGTCAGATTTTATGAGGTGGATGACCTAAACTGGTTGACTATGGTAGAAGAAGCTGATTTAGTCACCATGGAATTGGCAAAACCTTTTTAGTTTTGATTATAAGAAGAGGGTTTAGAGGAAGATTCATTATTTTTGGATTTGGTATTTGTATTATGCATCTTAACCCTATCTTCATCTATAACCTGAATCTCTAACTTTCATGCCATTGTAAAAGCTTCATCAAAAATGTAGAAAGTCTAGATGCAGAGGGTAGAAGAGATGTGTTTGTCACATACTCTTGAGAAAATATTGATAAGCTTATGTTGAGTTAAAGAAAAGGAGAGCTTATTAATTAAACCTCTCCAATGAGTGACAAAGTTAGTGATGGAATCATCATCAAACTATCTAATGGAATAAAGGTATGTGATAGAGACCTTTTTAGAAATATTGATAGAGAAGTGGTCTAGGAATAGTTAAGCAAGTTGGGTAAATGAGAAAAGGGAGTGTTTGGTTATGAAATTATACCAATCTAGGGCATCACCCAAAAGATACATAGCGAAAGTGCAAAGCAATAATGCATCATCATGCCCTATTAGGTAACAAGCATGTCAAAATGCTCATAAGTGCTATTATGGGTCCTCCTTAATCTAGAAATGAGTAAATTTAGGGAGATCCCACTGACATGAGTAGGGAAGAATAGGTACAAAAGGATGGATGGTTTCATTACATACTTGATCATAAGATAGAACATTCTTTGAACCCAACATAGATGTTTCTAGGTTAGATATCTTATCCATTAGCATCTTGATGAGATCAGGAGAAGGATTGGTGTGAGGAGCACCCCCTAAGTTATAGGGTACTTGAAGGGAGATATAGGTGAGATATTACACACCTTATTTTTGTAGTATATATGCAACATACTAGTAATGAGTCATGGGCTGAGGGGCAAAAATAAAAGAGGCTTGTCCTATGGGGTTAGAGATAATGCCTTGGCTCGGTGCCATCATCAGAGGTTGGGTTGCTAAAATGACTACATGGGTTGAAGGGTGAGTTTCAACTCTTGTAATTATGGGTGGAATATTTTATGGGAAGGCCACTACCAAGTTTTGAAATGGTGTTTGACTTGGTTGGGCTAGTTGTGGCTGTGAGGCTAAGGGAGATGCTACATAAGTTGGGTTAAGAAGATGAGACTGAGTATTCAAGGTGGTTTAATTTTGAGGGTTACTAATGGTTTGGTCACTTATTGAATCATTGGTTTGGGTGACCATAGATGGAATGGTGGAAACCACCAAGACTATAGTTGTCTCCATCAAGGAAGTTGGCATGCCATAACAGGGATCTCCCATAGTGTTACGAGTTTGGCTCATGACAAGATAATGTTGAGGGGATATAATGTTATGATCAAGAAAATTTTCAAAGTCAATATATCCTTCAAGTACAAGGGGGATCTAGTTAGGATTGGTAGTCATAGGGGTATTCTTCATAGCTAAAGTATGTTCCATGGTAGAATCAAAAAGGAGAGGGGAAGGTGGGAATGGTTACTGACTTGCATAATTAGTAAGAATTTTGACTTGGATATGTATCAAGACCATGAAAAAAGGATAAAGGTAGTCCCCAAACTCTGTATTACTAATAAATCATCAAAAAACTAGGTTTGAGTGCAGGTAGGTAGGTAATTTTAACTTTATATTTTAATCATGCTAAAGATTATAAAAACACATAGTCATAGATATTAGTTATGTAATTGATGCTGGTAGGTAAAAGCACTTTTGATGTCAGTAGTCTTACTAATGTTGGTTAGTTTGGAATCTATAAAGGTAAAAAATTCAAGGTTTTGGCAACCTAGAGGCAAAATTTTGGTATAAAAAAGGATACAGTAGGTATGTGCAAGGATAAAGGACACAAAGAAAACCTGATACTAGAGGTTAATAGAATCTAAGAGGTAGAAATTATATATTATATAAATTGATAAATTAAATGTCCTCACAAACTTAAAAATGTAGAAGACAAAAGGAAGTAGAAAAAAAACACGCAGCCATGAAATGTTAACTCTTAGGAATTAATTTTAGTCTCTTGATGACTTATGCTTTAAAAAGTGTGAGAGTAAGATTAGTTTGTGAAATAGGTACTAGATGAGTAATGTACAAATGGTTTTAGGTTAGTTTTGGTGCTCAATGGAAATCTATATTAGACTGTGTATGTGGCTTGTTATAGGGTCTTGCTCCCCATACTTCATGGTCCTAAAGCTGAGCCAAGCCACTTAGCCAGAATATACCACTTGTCTAGACTTTATACTCCATTAAATAATGGAGTGTGTCCTCCCCTTGGTGGTGAAATCCAAGTGGGATCATTAGGTAGGGTAAGGTGATCCAATGGGTGATGAAATCCCAATGGGCCTTGTCTCAAGTGAGTTTATATGTTTAATTTTGTGAGAGTGATTTGGTTGTGTAACATTCATGTTATATGATTTATTCATGATGATTTATTTTACTATGTGAGCTAAATGTAGTAAGCAAAACAATGAAATGCAATGAGTTTTAAACCCAAATTAAAAATGTTTAAATTTAGATGAAAATAATGGTGAATAGGAGAAAAAGATGAATTTCACTATCCTAATGCTCAAAAGAGGAAAACAAAAGAAGGTATTCTTTTTAACTTGTAATAAAATAATGAATTTCTTTTAGAGGCAAAATAAGAGGAGAATGATAGGGAAGGAAAATTTTAGTTCTTTCCTTAAACAAAAAATAAAAAGTTCAAAATTGCATTTTTGAGAAAGACAAAGAGAGAAAGTGTAAGGAATGAATATTTCACTGTGGTTCACTTATATGAATAGCTAGACAAGCAAAAAACCCAGGAAAACTCCAGACCCACTGGGCATGCCAAAATGTTTCACTACATTTTAAGCTTATTTTACATTCAAAGAGAGAGAGAAATAGAAAAGAGAGAGAGTTAGGGATAAGTGATTAAAACATAGATAAATGCACACCATTCTAGACTTTTTAGATTCCCCTCTTTGGTTGTGGAGGAATACACCTATAGATAAGAAAACATTACACAAAATAGTTGTTAGTGAAGCTATATGCAGACTACTAAGCTACGTGCTTGTTCTAGGAAGCATGAAACTTCCTTGGGATGACAATCCACTATTTTAAAACAAATTTTAAAATAAATGCAAATAAAGAGAGTAAAGAGAGAGAGAGAGAGAGAGAGAGAGAGAGAGAGTTAGATTTATGTTTACCATGTTATAGGTCTAAGTGTAGTAGAAGATAATGCAGTGTAATCTAATAAGTTAGGTTTGTGTTTTAGGAAGGTTATTCAATGATTTTGAGGTTTCTAGTTTAGAAACATAGTAACTGACATTGGTTAAAGGATTGATGTCGATTGAGGTCATTGATATCGGTCGGGGTCACTGATGTTAGTTTGGGGTCACCAATGTTATTTGGAGAAGTAGTATTAGAATGAATTAAAGAAGGTTTTTTCATGAGGGAGAATGGGAATATGGTTAGGTTGTGAGGTTGGGAAGAGTCATAAGGAAGTGGGTAAGACTCAGGGGAGTCTAGATAGAGGGTTGGTATGCTGAGGTAGAGAGAAGTGGGTGGGGAGCTTTACAACTCCTCCACTGAAAGATTCAAGGTTCATGAAATAATAAATAGTATAATGTAAATAAATTATAAAATTACTATTTCAAGACTTATAAAAACATCAAGATATACTTAACTAGTGAAATGGGTGAATTGTGACTACCGAATCGATGACTTTGATGAGGCTTGGTGAATCGATGGGTGAACAGACAAGACAAGCATGTGCTACTAGTCCTCAAGAGTTTAAGCTCTATGCAGTGTATCAATTCTTGATCTAGATCAATTTGTGTAGAGTAATGATAATCCTAGATGTCAAAAGTGAATTTAGGATGCTCTGATTACCAAAAGCATATGTGTGAATTCTTGATTTTTGTGACCCAAATAGCAACTTGGAATATTTATTAAGTTATTGACATCAGTGATCCTACTGACATCAATTGAGGGTTGACTAATATCAATGGCATGAGAATAAGTAAAAGGGCTATTTTTAGCCCATTTTCTATTCATTCTCTTTCTAAGTGTGGTTCCCATTAGAAAATAGTAAAAATATGAGGCTATGAAGAATGTAGTTAGCTAGGAATTTATGTTAGGGGTGAAAATAAGTCATAGGTAGTTAGGATTAGGAGACTAAGTCTCAAGGTGACTCAGTGGGTAAGAATTAGTCTTAGGATGAGGTGGTCAGGTGAGGTGGCATAAGTGGGTTTTAATTAACTTAATTAAATATTTTAAGGTGAAAACATGGGTTAGGAAGGTTAATTATTAAAATGGGGTTAAGGGGGGTTTTGACATAGGGAGTTATGCAAGTGTGTGAATTAATTCGGGTGTCTACCACCACCTAAGAATTACCTTTCTATGCCCTATTACCTCTCCATCAAATTACCATGGCCCAGCACCTTATTGATATTACATAATCTCAACTAGATGAGCCAAGATTATCATCAAGGACCCATATCCAGATTCCATGAATGAACCCATTGAAACCCCCATGCCTATAAAAAATAAGCTATTTTCAAAAATAAAGGGAAGACCTATGATATTTTTAAAGCAACTATAGAAGACACCTTCATAAATATCCATCATGGATTAACGACACACATATATCATCCAAAATAACATACTTATTGAGTACCTTAGCCAATCCCTTGTACCTGATGACATCATGTTAGATAAATTTCAAGCCATTTTAGGACATTTCACCCAATCCAAAAACTTACCTTTGACCAAAGTGACATGCCATCTTTGGGCCTATTGTTTAATAACTCCTTGTACATCAGTGTTGGTATAAATCAACATAAGGTTGAATGTGTCCTTGTAGATAATGGTTTGGGCCTCAACATTGTGTCTCTAAAGTTGGTCAAGCATCTTTGATACATAGTGGTTGATCTTTGATGAGATACCATTATTATCAAAACATATGATAATTAGGAATGGGAATCATAAGGTACTATTAGCTTGCTAGTTGTCATTGGGCCTTTGACCTATGACACTTTATACCATGTTTTAGACCTAGAATTATCATAAAACTTACTCTTGGGTTAACCCTTGATTCATGAAACTAGGACCATACTTTCCACACTACATCAATGTATTAAATTTCCCCATATATGGATGGAAATGACTATACCAGATAATCTCTAACCTTACCAATATTTCAAACATCTTGAGGTGGAGTACAAGATCTATAATTATCATTTTGGATTAAATCCTATGCCTAAATATGATGGAGGAAAGGATGATAAATCCAAAGCCATTGAATTAGGACCTAAAGCTAATTACATTGATCCTAAGAGCCTAGATTCTACCTCATTTGCACCCCCACCAGACATTGCCAACCACTTTTACATATCTAACACAAGTATAGGAGACTACAATATTTATGACTCCTTCCACATTTCCAAGTTTTGGCAAAACCCAAAAGCTTATGGGAGACCCAAATCTAACACTACTCACATAGAGTGGTGTGTTAAGGAAAAATCTCATCTTTCCAACCCATTATTTTTAAACCAACCTCTATCTTAGAATATGACCCTTTAGTCAAATATGAGTCATGTCTTTATACTAATGATTTAGCTTATTTTTAACAAAGCACCAAGTATCCTATCCCTAACTAGTTTATGAGTAATCAAGCTTATGAAGGTAAAGGCCTAGGGATACATCAGCAAGGGACACTTGAATTGACTTCAATGACCAAGTACAAATAAGTGCATGGTATTTGATTTAAATTTCTTGGGGGTGACCCCACATACCTTATTCATGTTTCTACGCCATCAACTAGCAAAGATAATGTTGGTAGAAATGCAAGGTCAGATTATAACACTTATGATGAGCTTACCAACATGAATTTATTTAAACCTTATGCCATTTGTACCATTAATCCTATTTTATCACCCTTCACCACTTACATTTTATCACCCATAGTTGATAGACTGGGACAAATAAGAGTCGTAAATGCCATTAGATGAGTTTGAGAATGATGAGTCCATCTATGACTTTCTAGGTTTTAGGGATCATATTCCTCTTGGAAATCATAAGTAGGGTTAGTCTATCAGATTGGATTGTGATACTTATTTCAGATAGTGGGTGAACTCCTTGGCCAAAAGTAAAAATAAAACCAAAAATTAAGGTCAAAAATTGAAAACCTATTTGAGTAAATTTTAGACCAGGGTAAATGTAAATAATAAGGTAAGGCTCTTGGTGAAAACCTATTCTAGGTGCCATTAGATGGGGATGTTCACCCCTCTTCATATGAAACATAGGACAAGATTTTGAGCAAATTATACAAGAGTGCCCAAAATTATTTTTCACATGGCCTTTACCACCATTAGGGGATTTTGATTCATCATGTTTGGGAGAATTAGATGATCCCATTCAGCTAGATGACTTTACCATTGCCAAATAATTTACCTCCTTGCTAACACTTTTAGAATATGATTTTACACTCCTTGTGGAAGACACTTTTTAGGTTAACATTGGGACTCCATAGGACACAAAATGAAATAAATTAGGCACGCCCATCACGAAGGAGGAATGTGAAGTATTTACAACCCTTATGAGGGATTTTGTTGACATATTTGCATGGGCCTATTTAAATATGCTAGGTTTGGAACCCACTTTGGATATACACCATATTGTTTTACATTTTGATGTCAAACCAATTAAGAAAAAACTATGGAAAATGCATCCTCATATTTCTATGTTATTCAAGAAAGAGTTAGAGAAACTCTTAGATACAATATGTATTCAGTCGACTGATTATCTAAAATGGATTTATAACATTTTACCAATGATTAATAATGCATAAGTCATCTAGATACACATTTATTTTCAAGATATTAAAAAAGACCGCCTAGAAGATGAATTTTTTCTACCAAACATTGACATGTTTTTTGACTCCATGACCAGATATAAAATGCTTTCTCTTATGGATGGATTCATCAAGAAATAACTAAATTAGAATTGCACCAGAAGACCAACACAAAATAGCATTCACCACTCCATTGGGAATGTTTTATTATCAATTAATGCCATTTCGACTCAATAATATAGGAGCTACATACCAATGAATCATGACAGTGATTTTTCATGATATGATGCATGATATTATTGAGGACTATATCGATGACATCCTTAATAAATATAAGATCCATTTTAACCATCTATTTTTACTTTAGATAATCTTTGAGATTATTCAAGAGTATAAATTTAGACTCAAACTTAAGAAGTGTGTATTTGGTGTAACTTATGGCAAATTATTAGGTTTAATTATCACTCAAAGTGAAATTTAAGTTGATCCAACTAGATTTAGATCCATTACCAAAATTCCATTTCCATTTAATTTTAAGTAGTTATATAATTTGTATGGAAATGTATAGTCAATTTGATAATTCATATCATAGCTGGCCAACAAATGCCATCATTTTACATAATTGTTGAAGAAGGTCATTACTTTTTCATGGAATGAAAATTTCTAGAAAACATTTAACCATCTCAAAGAATACCTAGACACCCCATCTATTTTATTTCCACCTATGTTGAAAAAACCATTGTTAATTTACTTTTTAGTGACTAAGATTTCTGTAAGGTCACTTTTTGCACAACATGATGAACATGATAAAGAGCATTTCATTTATTACATGAGCCAAACATTGGTTGTGTATGAGCACAATTATATGTCATTTTAAAAAGATTATTTAGATATGGTTTTCATGGGCCAAATTTTTCATCACTACATTTTAAACAAAAAGAACATTGGAGTTGAAAAAGTTGATCTGATCAAGTATCTTCTTTCCAAAGTAGTTTTACAGGGTCACATGGTAAAGTGGATCATGCTTTTGATAAAGTTTGAGATCGAATATGCCAATCAAAATTCCATTAAGGGACAAGTAATAATATATCAACTTGCATAAGATACTCTTATTGATACTCAACATCTTATATTTGGATTTCCATATGAATTCATTATGATCGTAACAGAAGAAAAATCACCTCTTAAGGTAGAATAGTGGAAAATGTACTTTGATGGTTCCTTCACAATTCTTGGATCAGATGCTAGTATATTGTTTTTTAGTCTATAAGGGGATCTTATTCCTATGTCATTTTGCATTGGTTTTCCATGTATTAACAACATGTCCAAATATGAAACACTCATTCTAATGATTCACAAAGTAGTACAGTGGAACATCCAACATTTATCAGTTTACAATGATTCACATCTTATCATCAATAAGGTTATAGAAATAATACCAAATGAAGGATGAGAAGTTGGTACCTTATAAATACACGATTGACACTCTTAAATAACAAATTATCAACATTCAATTTGAATGGATACCTTAAGCTAATAACAAAACATCTGATGCCATGGCCACTATTGGCTCCATGATTTAGATTACAAACTGAGCTAGGGACTATTGGTTTCTTTTGGAACATCTCCTAGCACTAATACATGAACAAGTAGCTATCAAGATGGTTTGATATATTATTGGTCTCATGTCTACTTGGTATTCTAACACATATTCCTACATCCAAGGCATAATTATTCCCCTTGACCTTTCACATAAGAAATAAAAAGCCTTCATCCATAACTACTCTTGTTATACTTTACTTTGACCTACCTTGTATCATAGAAGCTATGATGGAAGTCTATTTCAATATTTATCTTTGATATATTTGGATTAGTGTTGAGGGATGTTCATGAAGGAGTGTGTGGGTCCCATACTAGAGGTTTCATTCTTTCCAAGAAATTACTACATACTAGTTCTTACTGGATGACTATGGAAATAGACATAGTTGCATGTGTGAATAAGTGTGTGAAGTGTCACAAGCATATTAATCTAATTCATGATCCAACCAAAATTCCTAAACCACTAAAAACACCATGATCATTCTCAACATGGGGACCTGACCTCATAGGCCATATAAATTCTACATCATCAAATGGCCATAACCATGTTCTTATGGCAATTGAATATTTCACTAAGTGGGTGGAAGCCATTCCCTTCACATCATTGGTAAACAGATATTTAAGTTCATATTTAACCATCTCATTTGTCCTTAGGGTATCCCATCCAATATTATATTTGATAATGGAATATCATTTAAAAATAAATTTTTGAAAACATTATGTACCCAATACTGCATCAAACAACACTTTTCCATCACCTATTAAGGCAATATCCAAATTGAGTCTTCTAACAAGACCATTGTCAATATTTTGAAGAAGATTATCAATGATGTTGGTCATAACTAGCACTTAAAAATATTTAACACCCTTTGGGCCTAATGTACTACATTCTATACTCCAATATGATCTACCCATACTCCCTTATTTATGACACTAAATTCATTTTTCCTATCAATTTCAATTTACCTTCTCTCTAGATTTCACTACAACACATCATTGATGATGAGGACTATAAATTAGCTCATTTTCAAGAGCTAAAATTACTTAATATAAAGTGCATGGATACCTTGAATAACCTTTAGGCTTACCAAAATACATTATATGGCTAATATAATCAGTGTGTTAGGCACCGATAATTTGATCTTGGTGACCTTGTATTAATAAAATCTGAAGAATGTCAATGTTGACAAAGAATAAAGGCAATTTTCAACCTAACTAGTTAGGGCCTTTTATATTTATAGCTATCTATACTTCTAGAGCATATATACTTGCCACACCATAAGGGGATAATCTTGATGAATCGATGAACATAGTGCATCTCAAACATTTTTATTCTTGAGGGACTTGATTTATTATCTATAAGGATCATTTAACTTATGCGATAATATACCCATTATTTGTACCATACCATATACCATTATCACCATGATTTAGTCTATTTCCCATCTAGGTATTTTCACCTACCCATATAACTTTTGTCCTTGGTTCTGATTCATTTATATTTCAATCATGTTCAGTGGTTGATGATAGATGTAGTTTTATTAGTTGTTTCAAATTTAAACATTTGAATGGTAGTATATGAAAGTAGTATGATAGTGGTCTTAGAAATTACATCCTTAATTTGTTTTTAAATTCTATATCATCACTTGAGCTACTAATTATAACCACTGTGAGCAAACCAATATCACTAACCTTTGAAATTGTTTCCTAATTATAACCACCTTTAGGTAGATTAGGAATAACCCCTTTTCCATGTATCGCCGCATATTCTTTCCATCATTATTTCCATACCTTACCATTTATTTATACCTAAACTTGTTGGTAATTAGAGATATGCCTCACTGTAGGAAAATCTACATTGACTTGAGGTCCATCAAGACTATGTAGGTAATGCTCAATTTACATCAAGTTCAAATCAGACACTCCATTGCCATGCTCTCACCATTTTATGACTTAGGTTGTTTTGTATCTCATTATCCTCCATTGAGTTGAGATACCAAAACCCTAATAACATGGGGAAAATTTCCCATATTTCACCATTATAGTAAAAATACAGTGTCTTGAGGTCCATTTGGACTATGTAGGTAATGCTTAGTTATTTTTGAAGTCATCTTAGCCACCCTTGATTGAGCACTCTTGTTGTTTTGCAATCAATTTAAGTTTAAATTCTCTTACTAGTTTTTGAGCACCCTAATCCATGCTCATGTAGTTTTTGGATTTGGACCATTCTATATATCATAATTCTCCATTGAGTTGAGATGCCTAAAAATTCCAAAAACATTTTAAACATTTTCAAAACCCCTAAACATTTTCAATAACCTAAGAAAATTCTAAAAATCACAAAATCATAAAAATTGGCTTAGAATTTCCATGTGAGATATAAAGCCTTCAAAATTTTATGGGATGGACTCTTTCATCTAACCAGCTTCATTTATATACCACCTTCACCATTTTCTTCCCCTTTTTGGGAGAACCACATCGGCCTGAGGTAGCACTTGGATACATGGGGTATCTCAGGTTTACTCGGCCATGAACACTTCTTTATCTTAAGGATTCTAAGTTTTATAGCTAGTTCACAAGTAATCACATGTCCTTTAGTTTCACCATCCTTATTATTTTCCAATTCTCTCACAATTTCATGATCAACCTTAGCCAACATTCTCACCATTTTGTGAGTAACATTAGCCAACACTCTAACTATTTTATGAGTAACCTCACCAACAACCTCAACCAACATTCTCTCCATTTTGTTATTTCATTATTATACTAAGACATAAATATAGTACAGACTATGAATTACCAATTTATTTCATTTGTGGATACTTTTCTCTTGTCTTTTAGTATGGTTTTATCCTAAACCATGCTCTTACACTTTCACAATTTGTTTGTTTGATCAATACATGATTTTGAATGTCATCCCCCTCTTTTCCTACGCACTCACCATTTTATGAGATCATTCCCATATTCATTTGTAATCATCCTCTTTTCATTATCTTCATTTTTCTTCTATCTCGTATCCTAAGAGAACTACATTTGTCCTGAATTTCATATTGGACTCATGTCCATAGGACTATGTAGGCAACATCCACTTTCCTAATGCATCTGGAGTCATCCTGGCTCCCCTTTCCTATTTCTTCTATTTCCCCCTACTTATTTTTTGTCTTTTTCCCTTATATCCTAGGGTAAATGTTTGTCATCTTATTTCTATGTTGTTACTCCTTATATCCTAAGGGAAACCTTTTACCATTGTAACCTTTGTCATTATTTCCCTATAGCCTAGGGGAAACATTGTTCCATTTATTCTTATGTTGTTTTACCTATGTCATTATTACTTAGTCTAGGGATAACCCTGTCACCAAACATAACACCTCTATTACACATACATGAACAATTTATTCTCTTGTATTATGTTTATTACTAATATTGTTTGTATATTGTCATTTATTTTAGCTTAGTTTATTTTTTTCCTCTATGTGTTTTAGAATAGTTTTGTTTATCAAGCTCTTTTTTGCCTTAGTCTTATTTTTTTGGTGTTTGATTAGTTTGTTTTTTTTGTTTATCTTATTTGTTTAGTTTTTTTTTTTTTTTTGTTTATTCTATTTGTTTGTCTATATGTTTGTATAGTTTATTTTTTATACTTATTTATTTTATTTGTTTATTTTATTCTTGTTTGTTTTTTATTTGATTGTTACCTTTTTGAC
>JARHVA010005275.1:495000-527500 GCA_037957365.1 Torreya grandis | reverse complement strand
TTCATTAAAATATTATGTTGTGCAAACATAAACATATATATAATGGTTGGTTGAGTAGTATAAACATTACTATTTATTATATAATCTTGAACATATAAAGAATAGTCTAAAAATAGGTATATATAAATTAGTTGAATTATTCCTTATGTCAACTCACTGTGTGTAATATGGTTAAATAAAATGTTTGATTAATGGTTAGTAGATTGTATTAAACCTTCGAAACAGATTTAGTTTAAACATTTGCAAAATGGTTGAGATGAAATATTTTTTTCGTCTTAGTTTTTTAATTGGGGGTTAAACATATGTTGAATGGTTTTAATAAATTGATGTACCATATGGTACATAACAGTATTTAATGTTTATGTTGTATGCATTCATTTCAGTTTTTTGAATGTTGTGTGGTGTTAATTGATTAATATTTTATTTAAATATGAATTTATATTCCTTAAGTAAGATACTTGGAATATTAACATATATAAATATGCATATATGTAATTATGAATTATACATAAAGATGATTATATATTCTTTATTAATAGTTCATAAAAACACACACACACACACACAAATATATATATATATATATATATATATATATATATATATATATATATATATATATATATATACATATATATATATATATATATATATATATATACATATATATATATATATATATGTATGTATGTATATATATGTATATATGTATGTATGTATATGTATATATATATATATGTATATATATATATATGTATATATATATATATATGTATATATATATATATGCATATATATATATATATATGTATATATGTATATGTATATGTATATATATATATATATATATATATATATATATATATAAATGTATATGTATATATATATATATATATATATTCATTTAGAAATCATTGGTTAAGGGTTTTAAATTTATATATATATATATATATATATATATATATATATATATATATATATATATATATATATATATATATATATATATATATATATATATATATATATATATATATATATATGTATATATATATATATATATATATATATATATGTATATATATATATATGTATATGTATATGTATATGTATATGTATATGTATATGTATATGTATATATATATATATATATATATATATATATATATATATATATATATATATATATATATATATATTCATTTAGAAATCATTGGTTAAGGGTTTTAAATGTATATAAATATAAGTGGACATACTTGATATACATGTTTATATAGATAATTTGGATTGTAAGTAGATATTTGTTTATATGTGAATATATTCATTCATATGTAGACTATGATTTATATTATTAATTTATATCATGTTTTTCAATTATAATTTATGAGAAAATTGATTAATAGTTGATTAGAATAATAAACATTGTATTTATTGTTGTTGATTTTTGTAAGATTTATTGAGAAATTACTAAATTTTATTGTTTTATTTATAATACTTATGAACACAAAATGTTTGTAAAGAATTGGTAAATTCTTAAATATTAAGATGATTGCTAGAAAATAATTATATATGGAATAGTGCCTTAATGGAATATGGACTTAGGGTTGTATTGGAACTAAGGAAATATTAATTGATAATAAGTTTTTATTATTTAACATGAGACTATTTCAAGTGTTTCTTGTATTTAATTATTGTGGTATTAAATACAAATATATATGATAAATATATGGAATTATTGTATATAGATTATTTAGTAAATATGATATTACTGAAACTACGAATTATTATCATGAGAAGGATTTCATGCATATTTTAGAGTCATTAATACTTATATTATGTGAAATTTGATTGAGTGTATATGTGATTATGATTGATCTACTAGATCATTAAACTATATGAAAACTTTGTCCAAATTAGTGTGTATAATTAAACACTATTATTTCACATGTTTGATTATATGCATGTATGCATGATGTCATGTTAGAATAGAATTATTTATGATATGTTGCATTTAGTTAGAATATTAAAACACATGGTTCTAGTTGACTTATTGATACAAGCACCATTATCATCTACTCATCCATGAAGGGAGTGTTATTCTCTAGTTGTAAATTGTGTGGGGGGTCTCTAGTTCATGGATGATGTGGAAAATTACTCTTTTGATTCTCTCCCTCTCCTCTAATAGTAAGTCGATAGATACTTTTACTCATGATTTTAATTTATATACATATAATGAGTTTATGGATAATATTTAGTTATTTATAAAATTTATTTATTTATATAATAATTTGATGTAAAAATATTGTACTATTATACTTGATAAATAGTAGATTGGTTACTCTTATTGTATAATATTATTGTGTTAACTTTCAATAGTTGGCTAAGTTATTATTCAGTAGTTATACATTTTGTGATGAATTGAAATTGTAATTCTATTGAATGTGGTTAGTTGATCATTATATAAATGAATCATACCTAGTTTATTATGAAAGATACATTTATTTAAAAATCAATTAACTAATCTTATTTCAAAATAATATGATTTGATTATTCAATTAAAGTTATAAAAAAAAAATTATCATTATTGGTGTCAAACTTAGTGGGGTTCTAACATTGTGGTATCAGAGCTAAGTCTCAAAATCTAGGACTTAATGAGTCCATTAAATCAATCATATTCTCCTATTAATTAGATAAAGGAGAATGGTGCATGGTAGACTTGAAGGTGAGGGTACTTCAAATACCAACCCTCTAGTAGATCTAAACTAATTTACCTCAGAGCAAGATGTAAAGTTGTATTAGATACTCATTGACATGCATGAACGTAGGGACTAAATCATAGACTTAGAGTAGTAAGTGCATTGGCATGTTGAGGAAGTTAATCAAGAATAGCTTAAGGATCACCTTGTTTAGAAAGAAGCTCAGTAAGAGTCTAAACAAGAGTATAGGCATGATGAAGTACCATAAGATGTGAGGCCTTGAGTAGCTATAGAACTTACATGAGACATGAAGAAATTAAATCCTCCTATGTTCAATGGAACTGTGGTAGTGGATGCTACTGAATCTTGGTTGATATAAATGGCTATTCAGAAGTCACTAAGGTATTTTTGGGAATGTATTAGTTTGTTGGTGAATCAGCAACATGGTGAGAAAATAAGAAGCTCAAAATGAACCTCAACTCCACTACCACCATCTGGGAACAATTCATGGTATTTTTTAGGTCCTAATGGTTTCCCCAGTTATATTTTGATTATAAATTGATAGACTTTTAGAATTTAAAGTAGGGAGATCTTTTAGTGAATGAGTATTGGAAATAATTTACTAATCTCCTAAAATATGTTCCTCAATATTAGGCAGATGAAATTTTCCACATTCTAAAGTTCAATATGAGATTAAAAACCCAAATTGGATGTAAGGTGGATGTGCATGGGACATCTATGATGGATTAGGTATTTGAGAAGACAATTAAGCAAGAGTCAAAATTGAAGTCTCTTGCTCAGGTCAAAGAGAATTTCAAGAAGAAGTTTGGAGGTTCCAAATTGAATCTTAAGAAGAACAACTAGAAATGAAAAAAAAAATTGAGAATTAGTTTAGAAATCATAATGCTAAGTTCAGTAACTTCTCAAGTAGTAAGAAATCTCAAAGTGGATTCAAATTTAGTTTCAAGGGAAACCAATAATCAGAAAGGAAAGAACCACCTGGTAGATGATTCATCTATGAATTTGATCATTATGTCAGGGAATGTACTCAATAAAATTTTAAAGTAAAATATAAGGGTACTATACAACAAGGAAACTTTTAGTAGAGAATCCATGCAGTTGTTAACAATCATCAAGATGATTTTCAAGTTTCACCTATTGAATATCCAGGTAATCTTTTTGGTCAACCTATTTTAATTTTGATAGATACTAGAGTTATAGAGTGTTTCATTTCTCCACTTATGCTTTTTGATTTATCTAAAAAAGTTGGTTCAATGGCAAATGCATGGTCAGTGTAATATGGGAATGATACCAAGGTCAAAGTTAATCGATATTTAGTGGATGATAAGATTAAATTACCTAAATTCACTACTATAGTATATCTTTATGCATCTCCACTAGGGTCATATGATGTAATCCTAGGGGTGAATTGGCTTGTTAATCATAAAGCAAAGGTAGATTTCTATCTTAAGAAGGTAGAATGTCAGGATGATTTTGGGAATTGGACTCAGATTTAAGGTGAGAAAAGGGAGTTGAAACCTAGGCAAATTTTATTAATTCATATTAATAATGCTTACAAAAAAGGATGTTAGACATTTATTGTTAAAATAAATGATATGGATTAAATAAAGGAATCATCCATTTAGGATTACCCTTTACTTAAGAACTTTTAGGATGTGTTTCCATAGAAATTATCAGGATTACCATCCAAGCATGAGTTTGATTTATCAATTAACATAATACCTAGTTCAGAACCACAATCCAAGGTACTTTATAGGATGATGACTATAGATTTTATTTATTTCAAAGATAAACTATAAGATTTGCTATCTATAGGGTTTATTTAACCAATAATGTCACCATGGGGTGAACTTATCATGTTCATCAAGAAGAAATATGGTACACTTCATTTATGTATTAATTATAGGATGTTGAATAAAGAAACAATCAATAATAGATATCCATTACCTTGCATTGATGATTTATTTGATCAAATATGTGGGGAAAAAATTTTCTTGAAGATATATCTCTTGGTGGGATATCACCAATTGAGGATTTGAGAAGAAGATATTCTTAAAACAATGATCAAAACTCAATATGGGCACTATTAATTTATCATGTTACTTTTTGGATTAACAAATGCTCTATCAGAATTTATGAATCTCATGAATAGTGTGTTTAGGGATTATCTAGATCACTTTATGTTAGTTTTTATGGATGATATCCTCATTTATTTTAATAATAAGGAAGAACATCTATAGCATCTAAAGTTGGTGTTACAAGATTTGAGAAAACACAAAATTTATGGTAAGTTGTCTAAATATGCATTTTTCTAGAGAAAAGTGTAGCATTTGAGACACATTATCTCTATAGATGGAATTTTAATTGATCTAGTGAAGATAAGAGCCATTATGGAGTGGTTTGTACCCAAAAATGTGCATAAGTTGAGAAGTTATATGGGACTAGCAGAGTATTATAGGGAATTTGTTCTAAATTTTTCAAAAATAGCTAACCCAATTATCTATCTTCAGTGGAAGAATCAGAGTTTTATTTGGTTATAAAAGTATGAGAAATTTTTTTTCAAGAGTTGAATATGATTCTTACATTAGCACCTGTGCTAAGAGTTCCCAATCCTAATGGTCAATTCTCAGTAATCACTAATGTATCTAGGGATGGTCTTGGAGGATCTATTATGCAAGATGGTTCAGTTGTAGAATATGAGTCTAAAAATATTAAACCATATGAATAAAATTATACTCCACATGATTTTAAACTTTCATAAATTGTGAATGATTTGCAATTTTGGAGGCATTATATGTTGGGAAAACCATTTGAGCTCAAGATTGTTAACTTAGGACTCAAATATATATTCAGCCAACTAAACTTGAATGCTCTTCATAGATAATGGATACAGTTCTTATCTAATTTTGATTTGTATATTATCTACATCAAGGGAAAGGAAAATAGATTTTTTGACGCCCTAAGTCATAGAAGATATTGTTATCACTCAGAAGTGCACCCTATTGAGAACACGTGCCTATTCACACTTTTGTTGATATAATGGAAACTCTCTAATATGTGGGATTTTGTTTCAAAGAGAATTTATAGATGAATATTTTTTCCTTTTGGTACATTCTCCTACTTTTATCTAAACTATCTAATTATGTGCTTTATTGACTAGGAAAAAGGTAAAAGGAGCAATGTTAAAGCTAAAAATGGAATTAAAAATTAAAAATTGGGGTGATACACCAGTGTTTAGGTCAATTATGCATATATAGGACACACTTTAAAATTTAAATAACTTTCACATATTCACTTCAACTTCATACAATGACTCTTGCATAAGTATTTCACATAGAGGTCTTGACAAACACCTACACTAGCTTGGGAAGAATGAACAATGGTTGAATTCACTTCTAGATTAGCTAGAAATTAGACTTAAAAACTTTATATGACCTTAAATAATTATAATTTTCTACATAAATTTGAGAGATTCAGACATAAATATAGTGAAAATAATAATTTACTAAGTTCTATCAATAAATTAAAAACACACTTCATGAACAACTTGAAGATGAAGGAAAAAATCATATTTTTATTGCTTTAAAGGTGAGGTAGTAAAAATAATTGTAGAATTTAAGTAATACAAAGGCATAATCTCTCAATTATCCTTCTCCAAAATATAATACATATATAATATAATAAGAGAGAGAATACAATCAGCTCCAACAATAGGAAAGAATTCCACATGATAGTCATGTTAACTCCAACTTCAACTCAAAATTGACCTCTTGTTTTAATTCTACCAAATTTAAATGTAACATAGTAAATTTTTTAACTTATTTATTTTAAAATGGCATGATAGGGTAGAGAGGGAGATTTGACAAGTTAAATGGATATTCATGCATCTTGAATCATGAATTAACACCTTGTGATCTTGTATGTAACTTTTGATGTTCTTTAGTTAAGTTTTTTTGATATTTTAATTATCTCATATTTGAAATTCATGCATCTTAAATTTATACTTCAGTTACATACACTTTCATCTTGATTTGACTGGACTTATCTTGACTTGATACCTAGAGTTCAACTTGAGCTATCTTGCATGCAACTTGTATGTAACTTGATTTTTTTTACTTTTCAAAAGTTAGCCCAAAGGATGGAATAGTAAGAGAGGGATTACATGATGATGTTATAATGAGTATTTTTCATGAAAATAGTGCCTAAATTTTTACCAAAACTTGAACTTAACTTTTCCACTTTTGCATGTTTTGAACTCCATTTTTATAGGGCTAACTAAAGATTCTTGTTATTGGCTTGAACTTACTAAATTTATCATAAAATAGGGAGCCATATTTTTATATATTTGAATATGTGGATTTTTAATTATCCATTTAATATTATTTATAAATTCTCACTTGATGATGACCATAGCAACTCTTCAAACTGGTTCTTCTTCTATATGCCTATCTTGTGCAACTTTTACAAGCTTCTTGAATGTATTGTGAGAGTCAAAAATTTGATATATATTCATAATTAAAAAATATAAAAATAAAAAATATTATTTTATTATAATCACCATGGTGTCACAGAACTTAAAACAAAATTTTAGCTCCAAAATCCATGTACAACTCCAAAAAACACCACGGTATGCTCTTTTATTCTCAAGAAATCATGATTTGGATTAGAAGGTCTAAAATGAGTTGTAGGCCAATAAAAAAACTTTTATTAATAGTTTTTTATAGGTATAAATGGGTAATATGTATAAAATTTTTAAAATCTCCAAAAAAAATTTAACCAAACTCCCTAATAAAAATTCATAGAAAGTGCTTGCTTACTACCCTGGGGATGATTTGGAGATATTTTTCAATGAGTTTAGCATATTTTTAATTTGTTTTTATTTAATAATAATTTATTTATACTTTTAAATTAATTATCCACTCTCCAAAATCAATTTTTTCCATTAAAGGGACCTACAACACCCATTTCCAACTCCATGTGTAAGCAAAAAAGTGAAGAAACCTTCATTCCCTTCATGATCAAACATGTATATTGAAATTTTCTATCTATACATATATATTAAATAATTAAAACCAATTTTAAACATTAAATTATATCAAAACATAACTCCATATAAAATTTTAAGAGTTTTAATTTTTAAAAACTCAAAATATGTACTTTTTGGTGTTGATTAGCTTGTTCAATTTTATTTCTAAACACCTATAGGTCTATGTTTTGTCATTTTATTGAGATTTTTGAGACCTAAATACCTCATTATTTTTTAATTATTACCTTTATTAACCTTTATTATTATTAAAATAATTTTATGTACTCAAACAATCACTTGAGCCACTCAAAACTTGACTTTTCTTACTATCTCTCTTGCTTTCTTAAAACCCTGATGCTTGATCATTTGCCTTTATCCATAATTTTCCCTAAAATATATTTTTATGGTGTATAAATTTATTATCTTCCCAATAATATCTCACATAACCTTTATTTTTTAACAAATAACTCAAAAATGTAAGCATACTACTTAAAATCCAGTAAATGAGGGTTTAAGAAGGGTTTTAGGGAACTTATTCTTATTAACCATTATTCATAAAGTTAAGTCATTTTATCCTATAACCAATGAATAAAATATTGATTTAATAGGTTCCCCAAACTCTCTATAATACTATTTTATCAAATTTCTCTTTGCCTTCATCTACTGAGCATTTAAAAATTACCTTCACTAACTTGCAAATAGCTAGTGAGAGGAATTAAAAAAACCTCTATAAAAATTTGGACTTGTGAGTTGTTTCTTAAAGTTTTTTTAAACTGATTAATGTTTTATAATTTTTTTAATACCTTTTTTTACCTTTAGTCCATGAATGGTGTCTTCTTAAAAACCTACACATAAGCAACTTCGACTTATGGTGACAAAACTATCAACATTCTTAGCGACTTTATTGGGATGTTTGCCTAGTAAACACTCAAGACTAGTAGCTATATCCATTAGGATATGGATTCATTAAAATATCAAAAAATATTAAATTAAAAATGTCTTTCTCAATCACTTATAACACTTGTGTATAATCACTTATTGAATTAAAAATTAGAACAACTACCAACTGAAAGATGTGGAAGATAGTACTTAGAAGAATGTGAGAATTAAAACTACTGACAAAATGTACAATAATCAATATCCATCTAGATCAAAATAAAAAATTATCAGTTCTTTTCCATGTTTATTAATATTACTAACAATCTATTATGTGTGTGCCATTATGGTTGGATCAGCTCTTTTCCTTTTTGTCAACCTCTTTGACTTAGCTTCAAGTGAATCAAATAAAGCAAACATATCTCCAAAAGAAACAAACTCATCATGGGGTTCAATACTCACCTCATATTTATCTTAAATATTGATAAATATATCCAATGTAACCACATTATTATTTACCCTCTCAATTACTTTATCAATGTCTTCACAAGGAGATGTATGCTTACAAAGATTCTCAAAGTCTTGAATCAACTTGAAGTATACATCATCAAAACCTTCTTATTCCTCACTTATAGCTTCTTAAGGTTCATTATGATTCATTAAATCTTCTTCTTTATCTTTATTTATGTCATTTATAGGATTATTACCTTGTGAAACCACTGCTACAATCTCACTAGTTGCTACTATTTCTTCTAGAACATCTTCATGATAAGATTATTGAGTCTCACTTGCTGCTATAAATTGATTTTTTAATGGCTCCTCAAGGGTTGAAACATGAACTTATTCTATAAAAAATTAAATCTCATTTAACCAAAACAACTCTTGATCATCTCATCTTGAAAAATTCTCCTATTCACCTACATGTTCTTCTTTTGCCTTCCATATAATAGGTTCTCCTTCAAAAAGGAAGATGGTAGAAGGGAAAGAGACTTCATTTGGTGGCATAGGAATATAGGTCATTATTGGATGCTCTTAAATGGGATTTAGGATTTAAGAGGCATTAAGAAAGTTTTTATTCAATATTTATTTGAAATAAGGGAAATAAACTTGTGATAGCAATGCTTCATGCTTCTTTTTCCACTCAATAATCAACCTCTCACATTCTAATATTCCTTGATATTCATGGACAACTTAAATTTTGAGGGATGGGTAGAGGGCTCAAGAAACTTGGAAAGTTTCTTGGTTTTGATCTAACAACTTTCTCCTTCTCTTGATTTTATATTGGCATAGGAAGAGTTCCTTTCTCAAGAGTAGGCATGACATAATCAGGGGTATTAGTCCAAGAAGGTTTCCAAGATGGAATGGTCTTAAGCTCTTGGAGAAGACTAAGTAAAGATTGCATAGCCTCATTATATCTTTTTAATGATTTTATCTCTCGCTAATGTACATAGGCTTGATATGAAAGCTCTTATTGATGTATATTATATTCCTCTTCCCTATTAATCTCCATACATTATCTCTTAAAGTCAAATATTATCTCTTGCACACTTTTTTTAGGTTGATTGGAAAAAACATGATTTTGCCAAGTTTGATTGGAAACATGATTAAGGATGGGATATGGATAAATATCATGATTATATGGATATCCTATTGATTCAATTCTACTTGAGGTGAAGCCATAAATATTTTCATCTTGATATGAGGGATATGAAAATACAAAAGTTACACTTTCATAAAATTAAGGATTGAAATACATACCAATTAGTGTTTTTAGGTACTTGGATTGCTCAAACCAACTATATATAACTTAGACTCAATAGATACTAAGTACCTGAGTAAATTATTTTCTAAAAATTTATAAAACCATCACCAATATTTATCAATCTTTTGTGTTATTGTCCCACTGGACATGCCTTGTTATCATGTAGAAGTGCACCCTGCTTAGAACGTGTGCATGTTCTCACTTTTATTGATATAATGAAAAATATCCAAGGTGTAGTACCTTTCATTATAGATAATCTCTATATTAATGTTTTTTTCCCTTTCTTACACCTACTTCTATCTAAATTATGTAAGTATGTGCTTTCTTGACTAGGAAAAGGGTAGAAGGAGCAATAATAGAGCTAAAAATAGAATTGAAAACTAAAAATTGGGGTGATGCACCAATGTTAAGGTCAATTATTCTTATGCTAGACACACTTTATAATATAAATAAATTTTAAACATTTATTTTATATTCATATAATGACTTTTGCATAAATATTTTACACAAAGGTCTTGACAGACACCTATACTAGCTTAGGAAGAATGAACAATGGTTGAATTCACTTCCAAATTAGGGAGAAAATAGACTTAAAAAATTTATATGACATGAAAAAATTATCATTTAATTCATAAATTTGATATATTTATACATAAACATATTAAAACAATCATTCACTAAGTTCTATCAATGAATTAAGAACACACTTCATGAACAACTTGAAGATGGAGGAAAAATTCAGCTCTTTATTCCCTCAAAGGTGGGGTAGTAAAAAATTTTAAATATTTTAATTAGGCCAAGTTCACAATATCCTAATTATCCTTATCAAAAATTTAATATGTATATAATATAATAAGATAGAGAATACAATCAACTCCAAAAATAGGAAATACTTCCACATGTTAGTCAAGTTAACTCCACTATAACTCCAACTTCAAATCAAAATTGAACTAAAATTTTAATTCCACCAAATTCAAATTTAAAATATTGTATATTGGACATTATTTATTTTAAAATTCCATTCTATGGGAGAGAGGGATAGTTGACAAGTCAAAGGGTTATTCATGCATCTTGAATCCTGAGATAACTTCCTGTGATCTTACATGTAACTTTTGATCTTCTTTAGTTAAATATTTTTGATAATTAGTTAGATTATATTTTTATTTCATATATATTAAATTTATACTTAAGTTACCTCCACTTACATCTTGATTTTATTGGACTTATCTTGACTTCACACCTGGAGTTCAACTCGAGCTATTTTGCATACAACTTGCATGTAACTTAACTTTTTTTACTTTTGTAAATTTAGCCCAAAGGGGGGCATAGTAAAATATGGATTTAATGATGATGTTATAAATATTATTTTTAATGAAAAAATTTAATCAAATATTGAACAAAACTGAAACTCAACTCCTCTTTTGCATGTTTTGAACTCCACTTTTTTAGGGCTAACTGAAGATTCTTATTATTAACTTGAACTTGTTAAATTTAGCCCAAAATAGGGCACCATAGTTAGAGAGAGTGTAAAATATATATTTTTAATTATCCATTAAATATTATTGATAAATTTTCACATGATGGTGACCATATCAGCTCTTCAAACTGGTTCTTCTTTCATATGACTATCTTGTGCAACTTTGACAAGTTTCTTGAATGCAATGTGAGAGATAGAAACTTAATGGATATTAAAAATTATAATATATAAGGAAAAAATATATTATTATAACATAATCACCATGGTTTCATAGACCTTCAAATAAAATTTTAGCTCCAAACTCTATTTACAACTCTAAAAAACACGATTTTATGCTTTCATTTGCTCTTTTGTTCTCAAGAAACCTTGATTTGGATTAGGGGGTATAAAATAGGTTACAGGCCTGAAAAACACTCCTATTAATTTTTTATAGGTCTCAATGGGTAATATATAGAAAATTTTTAAAATCTCTACAACGCTTCACCAAACTCCCTAAGAAAAATTCACAAAAAAGTGTCTGATTGTTACCCTTGGGATGACCTAGAGATGTTTTTCAATGAGTTGGGCATATTTTGAATTGTTTTTCACTTAATTATAATTTATTTATACTTTTACATCAATCATGTATACTTTAAAATTATTTTTTTCCATTAGAGAGACCTTAAACGCCCATTTCCAACTCTATTTATGAGCAAAAAGGTGAAGAAACCTTCATTCCCTTCATGATCAGACCTGTATATTGAAATTTTATATCTTATCATGTATATTTTGGACTTAAAACAAATTTTAAACATTAAATCACATTAAAATAAACCCCAATGTAAAATTTAAAGAGTTTTCATTAAAAAAACTCAAAATATACACTTTTTAGTATTGACTAGCTTGTCCAATTTCATTTTTGAACGCCTATAGGTCTATTTTTTGACATTTTCTTAAGTTTTATGAGTTATAAATATGTAATTATTTTTTAATTATTAACTTTATAAACCATTATTATCATTAAAATAATTTTATGTACTCAAACAATCACTTGAACCACTCAAAACTTGACTTTTCTGATTGTCTCTCTTGCTTGCTCAAAACCTTGATGCTTCATCCTTTACCTTTATCCATAATTTTCCATTAAATTTATATTTATTAATGTTTATATATTTATTTTATTCCCCATAATATCTCACATAACCTTTATTTTTCAACAAATAACTTAAAAATGTAAACATACTACTTAAAACAGAATAAATGAGGGTTTAAGAAGGGTTTTAGAACATGTTATTATTAATGATTTTTCATAAATTTAAACCATTATAAACTAAAAATAATGAATTAAATATTGATTTAATATTGTCCCAAAAATACCCATAATACCATTTGATCCAAATCCTCTTCACCTTTATGTATCGAGCATCTAAAAATTGTCTTAACTAGCTTACAAATAGCTAGTTAGAGGAATAAAAGAAACCTCCATCAAAATTTGGACTTGTGAGTTGTTAATGAGAATTATTTTGGACTGATGAATATTTTATAGTTTTTTTATGACCTTTTTTTACATTTAATCAATGAATTGATTCTTGTTAAAAACCTACACATAAGTAACTTTGACCAATGGCGGTAAAATTGTCAACGAGTATATAATAGCTTTGGCTACTATCAAGAGTACCTTTCATGATCAAGTTGTTAAATTATACCTTGGAGATGTATTATATGATCAATTTAAGAAAAAAATATCATAGTGTTCACATAACCCTAGATTCAAATAATTCAAGTTGGATAATAATGGTCTTTTAAGGTACAATGGCAAAACGTATGTACCTGATAGAAAGAATTTAAGGAACATGGTTCTAAAAGAATTTATTAATTCCCCTTATTCATTTCACCCTAGATTTACTAACCTCATTGTTGAGATAAAACCTATTTATTTATATAAATTAATTAAAAGGGTTTTAATGGATTTTGTGTCTTTTTATTTGGTGTCAATGTGTGAAAGCGGAACATGTGTAACTGATAAGATTATTGTATCCTCATGATATACTAGAATGGAAGTGATAGGCAATTAGTATGGATTTTTTCCAAGGTTTTCCATTATCATGGAACTTACATGACATTATCTTGGTTTTATTTTATAAACTAACCATGATGGCTCACATCATACCAGGTAATTTGATTAATGATGCACCAATGCTTGTGATAATATTCATGAAAGAGGTGTAAAAGTTACATGGGTTTCTAGAGAAGATCATTTTGGATCGAGATCTAAGGATGACATCTAGGTTTTTGTTGACTCTAAATTTATCTTTGGGCACACAGTTAAATTTTATTACTACATATCATCTAAAAATGAATGGATAAATAAAGAGAGTAAACCACATTCTAAAATATATTCTTCGAATGTATTGCATGGATTAACAATACAAGTGGGAAGAGAATCTTCCACTGGTATATTTTATTTATAATAACTCTTACCATTTATCTTTAAATATGTATCCATTTAAATCATTATATGGAAGGAGTTGTTTAACACCAATCAGTTAGAAAAAGTTAGAAGATGGGGTGGTCTTTGGTTCTGAAATGCTTATAGAAATGGAGGATCAGGTCAAGTTAATCAGAAAAAGTTGGATAAATCTAATGAGAGACAAAAAAATCTATGCTAATCTTAAAATTATATAAATATAATTTTATATTAGTTATAAATTATTTATGAGGGTTAAGCCTCAAAAGAGCATGGTTAATTTTGGTAAATTAGCAAAGCTTTCACCAATATATGTGGGACCCTTTGAGGTATTGGAAATGATCAATCATGTTATGTATAGGCTTGTCTTACCACCAACTCTGGTTCTCTTTTATATCTTTTTTCATGTTTCTTATCTTAAAAATTATGTAGTTGATCCTTCTCATGTATTTAATTAGAATGCTTTACAAGTTTTAGATCCTAGGGTGGTCACAGTAGAACTAGTCAGAATAATTGGCACTCATAAACTTAATTTTCATAATAGAGAAGTGTCACAGTGCAAGGTTTAGTGGGACCAATATTCTAAGTGTAATTGTACTTGGAGGACTTTGATAATTTCTATAGGCTATGTTCACATTTATTTATTTGAGCATTTATTGTTATTGAATTATTACTATATGTTATTTGATTTCAAAAATTTGGTTTGAAACAAGTTTCATCAGCATGATGACCAATTTTAGGGGGGAAGGATGTTATATCTATTAGAATACAACTATATACTAAAAAGAGGGGTGAATCAGTATATCAACTAAAACTAGTCCTTCAATACATTTTAGAACATATTAAAAGATATATTTAGATAAAAACAAATATGTAGAGATTACACACATACAAATTCACATAACACCAGATTTATATGTGGAAAACCCAAAGGGAAGAACTATGGTGAGAATATTTGTTAGAATATACTATTCTAATCTAGCCTCATAGTTTAAAGATTCACTATCATACCTCATTGGTTACACTTTTAAGGGCACTGACCCTAAGGAGACATCAATCACCTAACTGAGCACCAACTCAACTAAACCTCACTAGTTACAATGTTTAAGGGCATCAAACCCTAAAGAGACACCAATCCCCTAATTGAGCACCAACTTAGCTTGTCTGATGGCACCAATCAATCAAATGTTTATGGATCTATAATTCTAGTTTACAAAATAGATTCATAAATGAATCCATCTCTAACTCTCTGTTACAAGTCTAATCTATAACTGCTCATCCTCTACACATTATCTCTCTATGGCTTTCTTCCTCTCTACCCCTCTATCTTTGTGTCTCTATATTTTCTGTTTGACACAATCAATAGCTTCAGCTTTAGTAATAACAACCTATGATAGTATCCAAGATGTCACATATATAAGATTTTGATCTAGGCTTTTCCTCTTTTCTGTGTTCACTTTTGGACTATATCACATCACACCAATTATGGACTCAAAAAGTTTCCTACATATTGAAATCATGCACCACCACCATGATTCTTATTGTTTTACCATATTTAGCAAATCTCAAGCTCTAGTTTTGATGCACATGCATATTTACATAAATTAGATTGATCATTTCAATCTAACTCATTATTTATGTCATGACTTACAACTTAAATGTAAGTTCCTACATGTTCCTATGCTTGACTATTAGCATGATATATCTTTAAATATTAACCTTTAATCTTACCTTTAGTGTCATGATCTAATGATCCATATTCAATTTGCTCATCTTTAAAATATGTCCATTCAATCAATCTCTGATAGGATTACATGTTCCATTTGATCTTAGTACACTTCCAAAATTTAACTGTTCAACTTTAAAATACATATTTTAGACCATTTTATCTAAGATCTTTTGCATCTTTATATCTTCAAACTATCACAATATTTACTTCTATCTTGACATTAAATATCAAGCTCTTTATCCCATCTTGTTGCTTCATGAGTCTTTGGAATGCTTACGCTCTGTCAATAGTATCAAACTTTCTCAGTCCTTTAACTCACCACTATGTCGATAGACCTTTATCACTTTATACCATTGATTCCACTCACTCCATTAGATATCCTTTATATGATCACCCACTCATCATCAAATCTTTTGACGAGCTTGATAATTATCTATGACAAGTTTACACTCATTAGGTCTCTATTTGACAAGCTCTTGATAATGTCACTATTGATGGTTAAAATTGCACTTGATTCTAATCAACAACAATGGGAAGTTTCAAGTTGTGGGATATTGCGGCTTGAAACAACCTCCAGATTTTAGAAAAGTTGGTCCCTTCTTTTGTATCAAGTGTTGGGGGAAAAGGGATAGGAAATTAAATAGAAACACAAATGCAAGAATTGAAACCTAACTATGGAAATGTACCTGAGTGTAATCCTGATCCTAACTTGAGCACAGTGAGACTATATATAGGATTCAATTACATTTAAGAGCAGACAAGTGCATGATCAATGTAAAAGATTGAAATAATAGAAATAGAGGCTCACAATAGGGAAATATTTTGCTGAGATACAGAAAATGTCAACAAAGGCATAGGGTTCAATCTTCTTATAAGAATCTTCCAATCACATAAGAGGCACAAAAATATGTACAATTATGTAGAACTTCTGATTCAAGAAAATGAGACAAAACCAAATGGCATTCCTAATCACAACTCTAGAAAATCTATGGTACAGACTACTTTTGTAAATGACACAGATAATATCAAAAAAGGCATAGAGTTCAATCTCCTTAATTCATTCAGCCACATAAAAGGCAGAGAAACATGCACAGTCACATCAACTTTACAACTCAAGAAAATGAGATAAAAGCAAATGATATTTCTTAGTCAAAAAACTATAGAAAGTCTAAAACTATAGAAAGTCCCCCCTTTTTTTCCTATCTTCATTCTTCTTTTATAGCCTCGGATGTCTCTTTCCATCATCCCCCTTCCCATGTAATTCTACTCCACCCTTAACTCAAAGGGGACAAACAGACGGTGCTTTCAATGCCTTGAATGTATCCTAATCTTATCAGGAACTACCCTAACTATGGCATGGAAATTCATGTCTAGTACCTCCTTCTACGCTTGAATTTCTCATTCCATCATCTGCTTAGCCGCTTAACTATCCATTCTACCTTCGCTTATAGGGGACAAATAGACGGCCCTTTTAATGTTTGTAGGCCCCAAAAAATCTATCTGGCAAACTATTCCATCTACCAGAAATAACTCCCATCGAGTTTCCCTCCATCTCGCTTTGCAACAACAGATACACGGAACACTCTATTATGTTGAAATGGAAGAGGACACTTATTCAATTTCCTAAAATCCTTCTTATTACTTAGAAGGCACCAGAGAACGACACTTGGCACTTTCCACCCAATTTATCAAAGACACACGACATTTTTTGCTTCTCTTTAGCTATGTTGTAGAATTATCTGAGGCACATACTAGGCTTCTATGGATGGTGACACTTGGCAGCTTCCACAGACCCTTGAAATAACACTCGAGACCCACCACCATTTTATTCAGCAATGAAGCTTGAAGATGATCTCTCAAAAGTTGACACGTGGCAACCTCCACAACTTTGGGGAAGATATGTGGCATCTTCAACTGCTTTAGCTAAGGGTATGTGGCATCCTCTACTTTATTTGGGAATGGAGTAGAAAGGGGCTCAAAAAGTGACATTTGGTAGCCTCTGCTCATCTTTAGCACTTAAACAAAATGAAACAAATTCCCTACTACCTTCTAAAAGGGTGTTGACCCCTTTGGTTTTTGGGACACTCCCTTAAACTTCCCAATGAACCAAAATGGTTCAATGGTTCAACGGTTTAGCACTATGCACCATTTACACATTAATTAAGGTATTGAACTAAAAACTTTGAACCTAGGCATTGAACCAATTATCTCTCAGATGCCAACATGTGGTGACTTCTACCTTCCTTCAAAATATAGTCCAGGGCCTTCCATGACTGCCACTTGGCACCTTCTACATGATCCTATTGCTTAGCTTATTGAAACCCTTTCACTAAAAAGTAGATGAAATGTGGGTATTGATATGAGACGCAGATCCCAACACGTGGTGCATTTTTCTTAGTTGCTATTAGATACATGGCACATTCCATGGCCTTTTTGAAAGTCATGAAAAGGGTCTCAGACAATGCCAGTTGGCCAGTGCCGTGTTTTGAAAAACAACACTTGGTGGCTTCCACTCAAATTCAACACTTAGGAAAAAATGAAACAAAGGACAAAAAAGGGGAAAGAGAACCCATGCTCGGATTGTGCCACTTGGTAGCTTTTGCTGCACTTTGACATTTAGATGGAAAAGAAACCCACGCTCTACTCCAAAACTCTACCGCCATGACCAAGGTATGCGGGAACCAAAACTACAGTGCCCGACTAAAAATTTAAATGCAATGTAGAGTAAAAAAATACTCTATAGTTAATGGCGACCCCCAAGACTTTTGAGCCTGATCAAAAAGAAACCCAACTCCCGTTCTGTCAAAATTTTAAAATTTTACAACTCTAAAAGTGTTGTCTGGTAGATGGACCATTCATGGTCAGATAACCCTTACTTGTTCTGTAATTCAATGAAAGCTAAATCAAGGTTGATAATATCCTTGTGTGAAAAATTTAACAGGATCTAAACTGTAGCTTTTAGTTTGAATTCCAGCCAAGAAATAGGAACAAGAATAGCTTCAACTTTTGATACTGAGGAATCATCCCACAGGTCCTGAAAAACTATTTGATCCTTCTATTTGGCTAGTAGCAATGGTTTAATTTGATCAACCAATAGCACTGTGTTGGCATCCAAAAATGGAGAAGGAAGACCTAGTTGCACTAGATCTTCAATATGTTGTCTCATCTCGTCAATGCCTTCTTTCATGACTTTGAAAAGCTCTTGGCAACTTTTGGTCGTGGCATTGTAATTGAGCACCTCATTAACTCATTTCATAGTGACCATTCTATCAGTGATTCCCATGGCTACCAGTGTCACATCCATTGCATCGTAGAGCTTTTGCAACAAGGTTTAGGAGTCTGTGACTCTATTAGAGACTGTAGTCAGAGTGTTCTTCATTGAATCTTCCACCTTCTCACACAATTGTTGTGCATTGAGCAGGAAGGTGAGAGATGGCCTGAGCTGAATCATCTTTGAGGAGATTCTTTTCCACATTGATTCATAGAGCTCCTTTACCAGTTTTATCACTCTGACACCTCTTGGCCTCTTAGCCAGCTCTAGCATCAGTTGTGCCACTTTCTACTGCTCTACTTGGAACTGGGCTTGAAAAGTCATAGTATTATTTTTTTCATCCAGTAGCTTCTACTACAATTGAGTAACTTGCAGCTGATGTCCTATGAATCTTCCTCGCAACGCTACCTTTTCCCACCTAAGGGTCATCACTGCATCCTTTACATGTCTTAGCTCTACTTTTTAATGAATCATTTTGGGCCTGGACTGCCCAGTGAATCTAAAGGGAAATAGTATCTTGCAATTGTTTATTCATACTTGATATTTCATTATCTTTCTTATTTATTTCTTTGTCCAAACTGCTATGGTTTGCCTTTTCTTTGGCCAAATTGACCTCCATCTTTTGTAGTCTTCTTGATGTCTTCAAATAATATTTTGTGACTACAAAAGTGGATTCTATCAACAGCTCAACTCTATGTTGGGGCCTGAACAGGGACATATCAATGGCCACTACATTCATTATATAATCATCTGGCTGCATTTGCTCGCTCGGCTTGATGATGTTGGGTGACAAATGGGTCACCATCAGTTGATACTAAATATGATTAAATTGTGACCACAGGTGTGGGACAACCAATGCTTTATTCTCTTTGGTTTTCTTTTTCTCCATCCGGGCTTCTCTTGCCTTCCTAGCAGCATTGGCTTGCATCTAGAAGGTGGAAGGGGATGCAATGTGTCCTCCCACAAAAGGATATCCATGTTGCAAGCCATATTGAATAGCCAGTGGTTGGCTATGGGCAATCTAAGGGAAAGGTTTCTTGGGAGCAAAATGGGAGAAATAGGGTAATGTTAAGGCCTGAGGTGGCACTGATGGGATGAATTGTGAAATGGGGATGGCAGAGGTGATAGGAGGTGTCATTTGGCTAGGTGGAGGCATCATACCGACAGGGAAAGGAACACACTGAGAGGGAAGAGGAAGAGTAATACTTACTTAAGGGGGAATTATAGTGCTCTGTACTTGGCACTGTGAAGGTTCTTCCTCCTCTGAATTAGTTTGGAACTAAACCCTCTTTCTCTTCCTGGGTGTCTCCAACCCTGGCTGCATCTGCTTCCCTTCCACATCTGCTATTGCTGGTGATGCTTGTGGAGAACTAGGGATTTCAATAACTTCTGATCATGGGGAAGCCTTTGGTGGTGAATACACCACACTCTTTTGTTGTTCCATGATGCTAAGAGGTTGGGGCCAGGTTAATGTAGTGACTGCAGCTGCAGCTTGCTCTGAGGCCTATGGTTGTTGGCTTGGTCCCACACTAGCTTCCTGCCCGATACTGAGTGTCAAAAATTGACTAATTTTTGGGCTAAATGCAGGGGAGGGATGACACTCATCCCCAAGTTCCTCCCATCTTTCATTTGAATCCATGCTTCTAAAATTATGGGTAGTAAGTATGGGTAGTTTGAGAAATTTCCTGCCTATATTTCTAATAGGCTTCAATCTTCTCTGCATCCCAATATTTGTTCTTCAATGTCCTTCTCAAACCAGAAGTCATCCTGACTTTGGGATCATAATCCCTCTACTTATCATAGAAGGTTTCTCATGGCCTATTCTGTGGCTAGGGCAAATCTGCCAATTCAACATAAAGACCAAGAGCATCTTCTACAGGGTTTTTTCTGGTCTCCCAAAAAGGGCAGCCTTCATGTGCAATCCTAGCCCCAATCCTATTGGTCCTTACCCAGGAAGCTATGAAACCACTTGGGTCATAAACCCATTTGTCTTTGACTAGTAGGAAACCTAGGAAGGCTAGCTTTCATAGCAACACCGTCTCAACATCTCTGGGTTCCAAACTTATGTTGCCTACCTCCACAGGAGATTATACTTTTTTCTCTTCTTCTTCCCAGAGCCATACTCATTGTCAACTACTGACACCTGCCTAGTGACTTCTAGGAATGCCAACCTAAGATTTAAATTCTTCGATAGCAACATTGGTTCCACACAAAACCCATGAGCCCTTATGATCGTGTGATGGGATCCAAAATAGAAGTCACACAGGATTGGACAACTGACCAAGAGGTTCAAAATACTTGGAAATGACCTGTTCATAATAGGTTCAGGTCTAAGGCAACAAAAAATGGGGGTAACGAATAGTTCCCAAAAATCATACAGGTCATTAGTTCTTGATAAAATGTGTGTCCATGCAGACACAAGAATGGTGTTTTGGGGGTCAAAACCTAGGTCATACATGTTCAAATTCATATGTTGGGTGAAAAGGTTAGGGTTCTAATATAGTATGAGATGAAACAAATAAGAGGAATACCTAAACACCCCTTTTGATTTGAACTGGGTCAGTTGTTCCACTATTGAAAAGGCAATGTGCTCCAAGAAGTCAAGTTGATACTCTTGCATCTTATCGACTGTCTTCAACCTAAAAAGGATGGCCATTTGTTCTGCATACACTGCCATGTCATCCTTCATTCCAAAGATGAGAGCCATCATTGACAGCGCATCTTGGCTAGCTAATGTGAATTGATCTCTTGGTACAGGGAGTGTGGGTACCATAGTATCACCATCAGCCATTTGTAACTCAGACCTCAAAAACCTTGTCTGAGTGTTAACGTTCACCCACATCCTTTTCATCTTATCAATAGTGTGGAATGTACCAGTATTGTCATAATGCAGGGCTAGCATGTCCCTGATAGCTTGTGGGGTGATTTGTACCATGAAGGGACCCTGTTGAATGGTGCAAGATGGTGCATGGAGTAAGTCTACACATAATTCAATCAAATCAGGGCATGGATGCACAGCTAGGATAATGAATTGAGCTAATTGTGAGGTCCACATCCTCATGCTAAACATCTCATATTGCCCTGATCTGGCCCTTTGAAGACACCTTTGGTGTGCCACTTCTCTAAGACTCTTGCTATTGGTTTTTTGCAAGATGGGGTCCATGATTCCATCTACATAATCCTTTACTTTTGATGGGTCACTGGCTTGACCAGCTCCTAGGATTCTAGTTATCGAATAGGTTCTCAATGGTTGCGCAGGAGCTGAAGCATATGATTTACTAGCAAGCAACCTATCAAGAGATCCAGATGTCCTAGCTCCTTATTGTGAAGATGATGTTCCCGCCATCTCTATATCTTTTTTGTAATACCTGGTATGAACCTTGTGCAAGAGAAAAACACTCTTGTTGAAGCAAATCTTACTAGGCACTAACAAATCACAAAGAGCAGGATATTTTTGTAGGTATATGATTGCTTGAGAATTTGTAAACTTTAAATCTTGAGAAGAGATACTTATGGACCTATCAAGTCTCAAATAGCAGTAAATTTAGATGACCATTAGCAGATCCTACTCAATCTTTAGGGAACAGCGAGGTGGACATGCTATGCAAGTTGTAGTGCAAAGTACCTTAGATATTTTGAAAGATTTGTGGAGCATTCAATGCGGCAAAAATTTGAAGAATTAAAAAAAACTTACTAAGCCACCAACTCTGTGTTTAAAACACTTATTTAAAAGTAAAGTGGGAGAACAACAGAAAATAAAAATAATGCGGGAATGGGAAACTACCTAACTACATTAATTAAGCATTTTTATCTCCCTCCGAGATCAAAAACAAAATTTCTAACATCTTCTTCATGATAGGCCAGCTTATGTCACCATATAAGTGATTGAAATGGGTATATCTTTGGTGGAATGTCCTTTATGTAGGCCACATGGATTTGCCTACTTTTGAGTGAGTCTAAGTCAAACATGCTTTCGACATCCATAAGCTCTTCTTTTTCTTGAAAGTCCATCAAATATTGGCTCCTAATGTTGGCATGCCTTACCAAGAAATCAATGACAGTTTGCTCATCAAAAGAAGCCTTTTATCCTATATCATTTATTGACTCAACTTCTTCTACTTCAAACTCCAGCCCTATTGCATTATCCTCATCTTTCATGGCTTTAACCCCTTAAAAGGATGATCTTGAAAGAGTGAAATAATTTTTCACATGTAGTTGAGGCTTAAAGATGTTATGTTTATCTGTAACTAATTCACAGCTATCCTATAAAATGGTATAGCTTGACCTAATAATTTGAAACAAATAATTTAAAACATGATCCAAGAATTGTTTGTGTTCTTTCTCATTATCTTGAAAAGTGAGAAGAAAGTCTGAGACTATTTCCTCTTCATCAGGAGTCAATATATGCGCTACTAGAGTAGGATAAGTAGCCAGTGGTACTGGGAGGATCAGAGGACTGCCAGCATTCTAACTTGCATAATTTCTTGGGGAAGCAAGAGCTCCCATATTTACTCTATACTAGTTGAAACTGATTGACTCTTCTAATTGACTAATTACCAGAGGTGGCAAAAGAATACCTAGATTTGCAGCAGACTGTGATCTGGTGAATGGTCCACAGCTCTGACTCCTCGTAGCTCTCTGGTTCATACGGTCTTGAAAGAAACTTCAAGACTGGTCCCATCAAGCATGCCAAAAACTATTGATGGTTAAAATTGTGCTTGATTCTAATCAACAACAATGGGAAGTTTTAAGCTGTGGGATATTGCGGCTTGAAACAACCTCCAAATTTTAGAGAAGCTAGTCTCTTCTTTTGTATCAATTGTTGGGGGAAAAGGGATAGGAAATTAAATAGAAACACAAATGCAGGAATTGAAACTTAACTATGGCGATGTGCCTGAGTGTAATCCTAATCCTAACCTGAGCACAGTGAGACTATATGTAGGATTTAATTACATTTAAGAGAAAACAAGTGCATGATCAATGTAAAAGATTGAAATAATAGAAATAGAGGCTCACAATAGGTAATTCTTTTGCTGAGATATAGAAAATGTCAACAAAGGCATAGGGTTCAATCTTCTTATAAGAATCTTCCAATCACATAAGAGGCACAGAAACTTGTACAGTTATGTAGAACTTTCGATTCAAGAAAACAAGACAAAAGCAAATGACATTCCTAATCACAACTCTAGAAAATCTACGGTACATACTACTTTTGTAAATGACACGGATAATATCAACAAAGGCATAGAGTTCAATCTCCTTAATTCATTCAGCCACATAAAAGGCAGAGAAACATGCACAATCACATCAACTTTACAACTCAAGAAAACGAGACAAAAGCAAATGATATTTCTTAGTCAAAAAACTCTAGAAAGTCTAAAACTATAGAAAGTCCCCCCTTTTTTTCCTATCTTCCCTCTTCTTTTATAGCCTCGAATGTCTCTTTCTATCATCCCCCTTCCCATGCAATTATACTCCACCCTTAACTCACAGGGGACAAACAGATGGTGATTTCAATGCCTTGGATGTATCCTGATCTTATCAGGAACTACCCTGACTGTGGCATGGCAATTCATGTCTAGTACCTCCTTTCACGCTTGAATTTCTCATTCCATCATCTACTTAGCTACTTAACTATCCATTCTACCTCCGCTTATAGGGGACAAATAGATAGCCCTTTTAATGTTTGTAGGCCCCAAAAAATCTATCTAGAAAACTATTCCATCTACCAGAAATAACTCCCACCGAGTTTCCCTCCATCTCGCTTTGCAACAATAGATACACGAAACACTCTATTATGTTGAAATGGAAGAGGACACTTAGTCAATTTCCTAAAATTCTTCTTATTACTTAGAAGGCACTGGAGAATGACACTTGGCACTTTTTGCCCAATTTATCAAAGACACACGGCATTTTCTACTTCTCTTTAGCTATGTTGTAGAATTATCTGAGGCACATACTCAGCTTCTACAAATGGTGACACTTGGCAGCTTCCACAGACCCTTGAAATGACAATTGGGACCCACCACCATTTTATTCAGCAATGAAGCTTGAAAATGATCTCTCAAAAGTTGACATGTGGCAGCCTCCATGGCTCTAGGGAAGATATGCGGCATCTTCAACTGCTTTAGCTAAGGGTATGTGGTAGCCTCCACTTTATTTGGGAATGGAGTAGAAAGGGGCTTGAAAAGTGACATTTGGCAACCTCTACTCATCTTTAGCACTTAAACAAAATGAAACAAATGCCCTACTACCTTCTAAAAGGGTGTTGACCCCTTTGGTTTTTGGGACACTCCCTTAAACTGCCCAATGAACCAAAATGGTTTAATGGTTCAATGGTTCAACACTATGCACCATTTACACATTAATTGAGGTATTGAACTAAAAACTTTAAACCAAGGCATTAAACCCAAGCGTTGAACCGATTGTCTCTTAGATACAGACACGTGGTGACTTATGCGTTCCTTTAAAATGTAGTCCAGGGCCTTCCATGACTGCCACCTGGCACCTTCTGCATGATCCTGCTGCTTAGCTTATTGAAACCCTTTCGCTAAAAAGTAGAAATGTGGGTACCGATATGAGATGCAGATGCCAACACGTGGCACATTTTGCTTAGTTGTTATTAGATACATGGCACATTTTGTGGCCTTCTTGAAAGTTATGAAAAGGGTCTCAGACAACGCCAGCTGGCCAGCGCCGTGTTTCAAAAAGTGACACTCAGTGGCTTCAACTCAAATTAAACACTTAGGCAAAAATGAAACAAAGGAAAAAAAGGGGAAAGAGAACCCATGCTCAGATTATGCCACTTGTTAGCTTCTACTGCACTTTGACATTTAGACAAAAAAGAAACCCGTGTTCTACTTCAAAACTCTACCGCCATGACCAAGGTATGCAGGAACCAAAACTACAGTGCTTGACTAAAAATTTAAATGCAATGTAGAGTAAAAAAATACTCTATAGTTAATGGTGACCCCCAAGACTTTTGAGCCCACTCAAAAAGAAACCCAACTCCCATTCTGTCAAAATTTTAAAATTTTACAGCTCCAAAAGTGTTGTCTGGTAGATGGACCATTCATGGTCAGATAACCCTTACTTGTTTTGTAATTCAATGAAAGCTAAATCAAGGTTGATAATATCCTTGTGTGAAAAATTTAGTAGAATCTAAACTGTAGCTTTTAGTTTGAATTCCAGCTGAGAAACAGGAACAAGAATAGCTTCGACTTTCGATACTGAGGAATCATCCCACAGGTCCTAGAAAACTATTTGATCCTTCTATTTGGCTAGTAGCAATGGTTTAATTTGATCAACCATTAGCACCATGTTGGCATCCAGAAATGGAGAAGGAAGACCTAGTTTCACTAGATCTTATATATGTTGTCTCATCTCGCCGATGCCTTCATTCATGACTTCAAGAAGCTCTTGGCAACTGTTGGCTATGGCATTGCAATTGAGCACCTCATTAACTCATTTCATAGTGACCATTCTATCAGTGATTCCCATGGCTGCCAGTGTCACATCCATTGCATCGTAGAGCTTATGTAACAAGATTTTGGAGTCTGTGACTCTATCGGAGACTTTAGTCAGAGTGTTCTTCACTGAATCTTCCACCTTCTCACACAATTATTGTGCATTGAGAAGGAAGGTGAGAGATGGCCTCAGCTAAATCATCTTCGAGGAGATTCTTTTCCACATTGATTCATAGAGCTCCTTTACCAGTTTTATCACTCTGACACCTCTTGGCCTATTATCTAGCTCTAGCATTAGTTGCACCACTTTCTACTGCTCTGCTTGGAACTGGGCTTGAAAAGTCATAGTATTATTTTTTTCATCCAGTAGCTTCTACTACAATTGAGTAACTTGTAGCTGCTGTCCTTTGGATCTTCCCTGCAACGCTACTTTTTCCCACCTAAGGGTCATCACTGCATCCTTTACATGTGTTAGCTCTACTTTTTAATGAATCATTCTGGGCTTGGACTGCCTAGTGAATCTAAAGGGAAATAGTATCTTACAACTATTTATTCAAACTTGCTATTTCTTATCTTTCTTATTTATTTCTTTGGCCAAACTGCTATGGTTTGCCTTTTCTTTGGCCAAATCAGCCTCCATCTTTTGTAGTCTTCTTGATGTTTTCAAATAATCTTCTATGATTACAGAAGTGGATTCTATCAATAGCTCAACTCTGTGTTGGGGCCAGAATAAGGACATATCAATGGCCAATACATTCATTGTATAATCATCTAGTTACATTTACTTGCTCGGCTTGATGACGTTGGGTGACAAATGGATCACCATCAGTTGATACTAAATACGGTTAAATTGTGACCACAGGTGTGGGACAACCAATGCTTTATTCTCTTTGGTTTTCTTTTTCTCCATCCGGGCTTCTCTTGCCTTCCTAGCAGCATTGGCTTGCATATAGAAGGTGGAAGGGGATGCAATGTGTCCTCCCACAAAAGGATATCCATGTTGCAAGCCATATTGAATAGCCAGTGGTTGGCTATGTGCAATCTAAGGGAAAGTTTTCTTGGGAGCAAAAGGGGAGAAATAGGGTAAAGTTAAGGCCTGAGGTGACACTGATGGGGTGAATTGTGAAATGGGGATGGCAGAGGTGATAGGAGGTGTTATTTGGCTAGGTGGAGGCATCATACCGACAGGGAAAAGAATAGACTGAGAGGGAGGAGGAAGAGTAATACTTACTTGAGGGGGAATTATAATGCTCTGTACTTGGCACTGTGAAGGTTCTTCTTCCTCCTCTGAATCTGTTTGGAACTAAACCCTCTTTCTCTTCTTGGGTGTCTCCAACCCTGGCTACATCTGCTTCCCTTCCACTCTGCTATTACCGGTGATGCTTGTGGAGAACTAGGGATTTCAATAACTTCTAATCATGGGGAAGCCTTTGGTGGTGAAGACACCACACTCTTTTATTATTCCATGATGCTAAGAGGTTGGGGCCAGGTTAATGTAGTGATTGCAGCTGCAGCTTGCTCTGAGGCCTATGGTTGTTGGCTTGGTCCCACGCTAGCTTCCTGTCCTATACCGAGTATCAGCAATTGACTTGTTTTTGGGCTAGATGTAGGGGAGGGATGACAATCATCCCAAAGTTCCTCCCATCTTTCATATGAATCCATGATTCTGAAAGTATGGGTAGTTTGAGAAATTTCCTGCCTATATTTCTAATAGGCTTCAATCTTCTCTGCATCCCAATCTTTGTTATTCAATGTCCTTCTCAAACTAGAATTCATCCTAACTTTGAGATCATAATCCCTCTACTTATCATAGAAGGTTTCTCATGGCCTATTTTTTGGCTAGGGTAAATCTGCCAATTCAACATAAAGACCAAGAGCATCTTCTGCAGGGTTTTTTCTAGTCTCACAAAAAGGGCAGCCTTCATGTGCAATCTTGGACCCAATCCTATTAGTCCTTACCCAGGAAGTTATGAAACCACTTGGGTTGTAAACCCATTTGTCTTTGACTAGCAAGAAACCTAGGAAGGCCAGCTTTCATAGCATCACCGTCTCAGTATCTCTGGCTTCCAAACTTATGTTGCCTGCCATCCATGGGAGATTGTACTTTTTTATCTTCTTCTTCCTAGAGCCATACTCATTGTCAACTACTAACACCTAGCTAGTGAATTATAGGAATGCCAACCTAAGATTTAAAGTCTTTGATAGCAACACTGGTTCCCCACAAAACCCATGAACCCTTATGATCGTGTGATGGGATCCAAAATAGAAGTCACACGGGATTGGACAACTGACTAGGAGGTTCAAAATACTTGGAAATAACCTATTCATAATAGGTTTAGGACTAAGGCAAAAAAAAATGGGGGTAACGAATAGTTCCAAAAAATCATATAGGTCGCTAGTTCTTGATAAAATGTATGTCCATGCAGACACAGGAATGGTCTTTTGGGGGTCAAAACCTAGGTCATACATGTTCAGATTCATATGTTGGGTGAAAAGGTCAGGGTTATGATATAGTATGAGATGAAATAAATAAGAGGAATACCTAAACACCCCTTTTGATTTGAACTAGGTCAGTTGTTCCACTATTGAAAAGGCAATGTGCTCTGAGAAGTCAAGTCAATACTCCTGCATCTTATCGACTGTCTTCAACCTAAAAAGGATGGCCATTTTAGAGAAGTTGGTCTCTTCTTTTATATCAAGTATTGGGGGAAAATGGATAGGAAATTAAATAGAAATGCAAATGCAGGAATTGAAACTTAACTATGGTGATGTGCGTGATTGTAATCTTGATCCTAACTTCAGCACAGTGAGACTATATATAAGATTTCATTACATTTAATAGCAGACAAGTGCATGATCAATGTAAAAGATTGAAATAATAGAAATAGAGTCTCACAATAGTGAATTCTTTTGCTGAGATACAAAAAATGTCAACAAAGG
This sequence comes from Torreya grandis, assembly GCA_037957365.1. Classification (NCBI taxonomy): domain Eukaryota; kingdom Viridiplantae; phylum Streptophyta; class Pinopsida; order Cupressales; family Taxaceae; genus Torreya; species Torreya grandis. Next base: position 497,790 of record JARHVA010005275.1, on the reverse strand, counting down.
CATAGGGTTCAATCTTCTTATAAGAATCTTCCAATCACATAAGAGGCATAGAAACATGTACAGTTATGTAGAACTTCCGATTCAAGAAAATGAGACAAAAGCAAATGACATTCCTAATCACAACTCTATAAAATCTATGGTACAGACTACTTTTGTAAATGACAGATAATATCAACAAAGGCATAGAGTTCAATCTCCTTAATTCATTCAGCCATATAAAAGTCACAGAAACATGCATAGTCACATCAACTTTACAATTCAAGAAAATGAGATGAAAGCAAATGATATTTCTTAGTCAAAAAACTCTAGAAAGTCTAAAACTATAGAAAGTCCCCCCTTTTTTTCCTATCTTCCCTCTTCTTTTATAGCCTCAGATGTCTCTTTCCATCATTTCCCTTCCTACGCAATTCTACTATGCCCTTAACTCACACGGGACAAACATACGATGCTTTCAATGCCTTGGATGTATCCTAATCTTATCAGGAACTGCCCTAAATGTGGCATGGTGATTCATGTCTAGTACCTCCTTCTGCACCTGAATTTCTCATTCCATCATTTGCTTAGCCACTTAACTGTCCATTCTACCTCCACTTATAGGGGACAAATAGATGACCCTTTTAATGTTTATAGGCCCCAAAAAATCTATCTAGCAAACTATTCCATTTACCAGAAATAACTCCCACCGAGTTTCCCTCCATCTCGCTTTGCAGCTACAGATACACGGAACACTCTATTATGTTGAAATGGAAGAGGACACTTAGTCAATTTCCTAAAATTCTTCTTATTACTTAGAAGGCATCGGAGAATGACACTTGGCACTTTCCACCTGATTTATCGAAGACATGCAGCATTTTCTACTTCTCTTTAGCTATGTTATAGAATTATCCGAGGCACATACTAGGCTTCTATAGATGGTGACACTTGGCAGCTTCCGCAGACCCTTGAAATAACACTCAAGACCCACCACCATTTCATTTGGCAATGAAGCTTTAAGATGATCTCTTAGAAGTTGACACGTGGTAGCCTTCACGACTTTGGGGAAGATACACGGCGTCTTCATCTGCTTTAGCTAAGGGTATGTGGTGGCCTCTGCTTTATTTGGGAATGGAGTAGAAAGGGGCTCTAAAAGTGACATTTGGCAACCTCCGCTCATCTTTGGCACTTAAACAAAATGAAACAAATGACCTACTGCCTTCCAAAAGGGTGTTGACCCCTTTGGTTTTTGGGACACTCCCTTGAACTGCCTGATGAACTAAAATGGTTTAATGGTTCAACACTGCACACCATTTTCACGTTAATCGAGGTATTAACCAAAAAAATTGAACCAAGTCATTAAACCCAGGTGTTGAACTGACTATCTCTCAAATGCTGACACATGGTGACTTCTGCCTTCCTTCAAAAAGTAGTCTAGGGCCTTCCGTGACTGCCACCTGGCGCCTTCTGCATGATCCTATTGCTTAGCTTATTGAAACCCTTTCATTGAAAAGTAGATGAAATGTGGGTATCGATATGAGACATGGATGCCAAAACATGGTACATTTTACTTAGCTTCTATTAGATATGTGGCACATTCTGTGGCCTTCCTAAAAGTTATGAAAAGGGTCTTAGATGATGCCAGCTGGCCAGTGCCATGTTTCAGAAAGTGACACTTGGCAGCTTCCTCTCAAATTCAACACTTAGGCAAAAATGAAATGAAGGAAACAAAAAGGGGAAAGAGAACCCATGCTTAGATTATACCACTTGGTATCTTCTGCTGCACTTCAACATTTAGATGGAAAAGAAACCCGCGCTCTGCTCCAAAACTCTGCCGTCATGACCAAGGTATACGGGAACCAAAACTGCAGTGCCCGACTGAAAATTTAAATACAATGTAGAGTAAAAAAAAATACTCTATAGTCACACTTAGCATTAGCGTGTGCCTTATGTACATTATTTTTAGTTATCACTATTGAGACACTTGGACATCCCATGTTGCTTATTGACCTTTTGAATTTAAACCACTCCGTGGATTTACTATGCAAGTTTTGTGATTATGAAACTTATCATTAGAATATTTACTTGGAGGTGCCTTTGACAAATTAACTTTCCTTTGTTTTTTTGGATCTTTAGTGTATGATTAAGTACTAGAAATTAATCAAACTGAGATAAATATTAATTATAATAATTAAGAAATATAAATTCTTGATCACTAATTCAAACTAGTAATTTCTAGGTTGAAGGGGCCAATTTTACAATAATGACAAGGGCTTAAGATATAACTTAAGCTACTAGGTCCCAACTATATCAAAACAACATCAAAATAAAAAAAAACCTTTGAAATCCATGACTTAAAACCTTAAATTTTAACTAATAAACCTTATAATGTTTGAGAGAAAAGATAATTCAATTATGGGTTCATCACTCTTCATCTGAACTTGCAGACCATATATCTAAGTTGCTCATGAAAAACCCATAATAGATCTTCTATCTGTTTCCTTTGCAAATGTTCATAAATGGTCTTTGTAAAATCATGAAAACTTTCTAATACCTTTTTCAAATTTAATAAAGTATGGGGACCATTTGAATATGCCCAGAAGGCTAACTTTACTCCTACATAACTCTTGTTGTGTTTAGTCACATGACTTGAGATTCAGTGCATATATACTAGGCACAAAAATGAACAAACCCATATGATCATTTTATCCTAAAATATTCATGTGTGTAAATGTTGACCTCATCAACATGCTTACTTGGCTCTGTTTAACCCTTTTACAAATTTGGCTAAGTATAGAAACTTAGTGACTTTTCTTT
>JARHVA010005275.1:465000-490000 GCA_037957365.1 Torreya grandis | reverse complement strand
TTGTTTAAATATGAATTTATATCCTTAAGTGAGATAATTGGAATATGAATATATATAAATATGTAATTATGAATTATACATAAATATGATTATATATTCTTTATGAATAGTTCATAAAAATATACACACACACAATTTCACTTTATATATATAGTGCCATTTGTAAATCATTGGCTAAGGGTTTTTAATGTATATAGATATAATTGGAAATACTTGATATACATGTTTATGCAGATAATTTGGATTGTAATCATATGCAAACAATGATTTATATCATTAATTTATAAATTTTTGTTTATTTATAGATTATGAGTAAATTGATTAATAGTTGATTAGAATAATAAACGTTGTATTTATTGTAGTTGACTTGCTTAGGATTTATTAAGAAATTCCTGAATTGTATTATTTTATTTATAATACTTATGAACACAGGATGTTTGGAAAGAATTGGTAAATTCTTAAATATTAAGATGATTGTTAGAAAAAAATATATATATGGAATATTGCACTAATGGAATATGGACTTAGGGATGTATTGGAACTTAGGAAATATTAGTTGATAATAAGTTTTTATTATTTAACATGAGAATATTTCAAGTTTTTTTTTTTAATTTAATTATTGTGGTATTAAATACAAAACTATTTGAGAAAACCATAGAATTATTATATATGGATTATTTATTAAATTTGGTATTAATGAAGATAAGGATTATTATCATGATAAGGATTCCATGCATATTTTAGATTCAATAAAACTTAGATTATATGAAATGAGATTGAATGTGTGTGTGTGTTTATGATCATTAAACTATATAAAAATTATGTACAAAATAATGTTTATATTTATAATTATTATTTCACCTATTTGATAATATGCATGTATGCACGATGTCATGTTAGAATGAATTTTTTTATGATATGTTACATGTAGTTAGAGTATTTCAACACATGGGTTCTAGTTGACCTCTCAATACTTGCACCATTATCATCTTCTCCTCTATGAAGGGAAGGTCATTCCCTAGTTGGGCATTATGCGGGGGATCAATGGTTTGTGGTTGGTGTGGAAAATCACTATGATGATGCTCTCCCTCTCCTCTAATAGTTAGTCGATAAAGACTTTTACTAATGATTTTAGTTTATATACATATAACGAGTTTATGGATATTCATTAGTTCTATGGAACATTATATTTATTTATATTATACTCTGATGTAAAAACTTTGTACTATTATACTTGATAAATAATAGATTGGATTCTCTTATTGTATAATATTATTATATTAAATTTTAGTAGTTGTTTGAGTTATTATTCAACAATTATACATTTTATGATGGATTAAAATTATAATTCTATTGAATGTGGTAGTTGATCATTATCTAAATGAATCATAACTATTTTATTATGAAAGAGATATTTAGTTAAAGACTAATTAAATAATATTATTTCATAATAATATGATTTAATTATTAAAATAAATCTATAAAAAAATTATTATTATTTTATTTAAACCTAGTGGGGTTCTAACATGTCCTATATTTTGTGTACCAACCATCCTTGAACTATTATAACTAATACATAAGGTACATTATCTAGATAAATAAATATGAGGTGAGCATGTCAAACATGTAGTGATAGAAGTATATATCTCCCTAATTTCCTCACCATCCTACCCTAGTCTATACCCAACCATATGTCAATGGTTATTCTAGGTCCCATACGCATCTTTAACCCACTGGTTACTCAATAGAGATATGTTCCTAGCCCCAAACCATCAATAGTGTCGGTGTTCCAATGTTGCACCCTCCATGATATGCCACCATATGAAGATATTTATATAACTAAGCCAATATTGTTGAGCCCCATGTAAATCATGTGGCCTCATCCCTAATGCTCTATATCATGTCTCTGAGGCCCATATGGAAGTATCAGTTAATCTTGTCAGGAAGTAAGATGTCATTTATAATAGCCAAAAATGTCACATCCTACCTATCAATGAGTGATAGTGGTGAAATATCTCTAGGGGCCATGTTTTCAGGTCTCAAATCTATGTATGTCTCAAGTAGATCAATATCAACCTTCCCATGAACCAAGGGAATACCCTAATTGTTAACCAAGTCATCTAGCATAGCTTGCTATTGTGCAGGATTAGTCTAGAATAACATAATTCCTCTTATCATTAGTTTAAGGATATGCTATGTATCCTCAAGAGTGAAAGTCATCTCTTCAGTGGATAGGGGAAAGGTTGAGGTCTCATTATGCCATTACTTATCTAAGACACTTAGATAAGCTTGATCTATGAAAATAATTATCATTTATGTCATGTCATGCAAATCCAGATCCTATAGGAAGCTAATCACTTGGTAGAGGTGCAATCACTGAGAGGGGGGTGAATTAGTGAGCCCAAATATTTCAATTTCAATTGTAGTCCCTTTCAAACTATTAAACAATCATCAATTATCAACTTGATCAAATATTAAAAAGAGATATTATTCATTCAATGCATACATAATATCAAATACATAACACATAGTTCTTATGGGAAACCCTCATGGAGAATAAAATCCACTCTCAATCCTGCAACACAAATAGACTACTATTCTATAATAAATTACAAATAAGAGACTGATAAAATTATTTATACCAATAAACTTTGATCATGTCCTCCTGACCAAAGGTATTTAGTGAAACACCTATTCCACAAATATCACCTACCCCTAAGATGAAAAAATCTTTTAGACCAACTGAATTTAGTAAAACACCTATTTTACAAGGATCAACTACCCCTAAGTTAGACCAACTCCTTTAGACCCTCCTTTGATAAGAACACTTCCACCTTAGAACTGATGTCTTCAATACTTGATGATGGATATCTAAATATCACTCTTCTCATGTTTTGGAAACAACTCTATCACCCAACATACCCTGTTGGCCAAATCATATTACATACTTTAACCAACATACATAAATCAATTAGGACACAGTACATATCCAAAATAACCCCACTCTTTAACTCTACACACTCAATGCATCCTTCATATAAACAACTATATCATAGCTTTAAAAACATGACCAAATGATCATACACATATTCCACACACTAATCTACATCTCAAATCAACCACCAAGCTCACATAAACATCAGCATTTCTTCACTCATTCTCAAGACATCCAAAACATTCTTTTGGATCACTCTAGGCCTCTTTGCTCATTCTCAACCTACAAGACCACTATGATTCCATCAAAAATATGACCTATAGGTCATTCTAATAGTCCTCAATCTTCTCTATTCATCAACCCAGCCATTGGGCACACTCATCTTCTTCCTTTCTTCACTTCAACACTCACAGCTCTCCAAGTCATACAAGAAACTCACTCACAAGTCTAGAACCCAATACATTTGGTTTTACTATATATAGATAAATCATGAATTAATAAGATCACAATATTTCCTTATCAACAATAAAACATGCCTCACCCTTAAGGCTTCTCATATGGGTCACATTTAAGCACAATACCCTTTCAAAATAGGCCTAAGTCACTTTTAGGTCCTATGGAGACCCATTCAACTTTTTGATACATCTTCAATCAAATTAAAAACATAGGACTATTAAAACACATGAGTCCACTCTTTATGTCCCCTTTGACATCCTCAAATGATCATAGCCAACTTATCTCACCTCTACATATGCTTCAAACAACTCAAACAATGACCTAGTGCACATAGTCACCATGAACAAACACACAGTCAACTTCTTAATAAATTTTCATACTCAAGATAGATTGATCACACCTCCAAAATCCACATAGATCTTTTTTATGGAGTCTAAAACATGATTCAATATCTAATTCAATGTGAAACATCAAAATAAAATAAATATAAGCTTGAATATCCTTCACAGGTCACTTTCAGAATAAGTATGAACACATAATCAACTTATAAGCTCAATATCTTTGGTTGTACTCACTTTAAAATCTTCAAATTAGGTTCATTAGATGTGACATGGAGTCATCTTCATCTTTTCTTTTTACAGTACTAGTAAATTTGACTTCTATCGAAAGATATAGATAAAATATAGAGCTCTATTTTTTATTATGTTGAATTCAAACGGTCATAATTAATCTTCGAACACAATACTTGAATCTTGTGTCCTTGCTACACAGATCAAATACACACCATGGAATTCTTTAGATTTTTAATGCATAGGTGTTAATACTCAGATGTTAAACCTCAATTACTTTGACCTCATCTCATATAATCTTGAAATTTTGACTTAACACACTTCATCAATCTTTGTAGATTAGTCAGGTCAATAAGGATCAATGCTCACTATTGATCAATCTGTATGAATGCCTATTCATCTTTAGATCCTTATCATATATGTTTGTTTATTTATTAAACATTGTACACATATCCTCATCTTGATACCTCCTAAATTATTGGAGACATGTGTACCATTGATCTTGCTCGAGCTTTAACACTTTCAAAAATGACAAAGTATGGGTACCATGTCAATATGCCTGAGTAGCCATTTTTTATCCTTAATAACTTATTCTGCACTTTGACATAGGATCTCAAATTTGGACCAGATGATCTCCTCACATAGGATAATCCAACAATGTGACACATTACCCCTAAAAATATCATATGTGTGAGATATATCACCATTAATGTTCCTTCTCAAAAAAAATTGTCACAGAGCTAACCAGATCAAAATATGTCTTGGAGACCAGCTTTGCTCCTACATAACTTTTACCATGCTTTAGTGTATGATCTCAAATTTAGTGCAAATTAACCATGCCCAAAAATAAACAAACCCATATGATCATATTTTCTTGAAACCTTCATACATGTAAGATATAACACCATCTAAAATTTTAATCAACTTTTTCTACCTTATTGAAAAAGTGGCTAAGTATGGAAAAACACAGTCAAACTGCCTAGAAGCCTAACTTTAGATATGCATATCTCTTGATGTGCTACATCGTATGACCTAGAAATTAGTGAAAATAAACTAGGTCTAAAACTAAATAAACCCATATGATCACCTTCTCCTAAAACTTCCACATTTCTGAGATTTTATATCATCAAACTACTTACTCAACTTTTTCTAGTCATATTGTAAATTTGGCTATGGGAAAATAGTGAAATCTATCTTAGAAGCTAACTTTTCACCCTCATATCTTTTAATGTCCTTCTATACATGTCTTGAGATATAGCACATAATAACTAGAGACTACTATGATCATAACCATATGACCATATCCCCTTGACTCATTCACACGTGGCAATGGTGACATCATCAAATTGCCTATTCAAATTTTTTTCCACTAGACCCGAAATGTCTAGATGAAAACTATGATCAAAAAAATGAATTCCACTTATACACACAAGGTCTAAAATCATATATATCATCTTAGGGACCTATTTCACATGATATAATCATCATACTCAACCTTTAACACCTCTGATTAGTCAAACTTTGAAGATTAACTAAGCCACCTTCAAGTATACAAGAACAAGCATATTGTACACTTTGTCATTGTCATATAGACTATCAAGGCTCTTCATCCCTCACCAGATAATATCCATGACACCACCATAATATCATCATTATAAATCTCCAACATCATCTCCACCATCCAAATGTGTGGTACGCATAAGCAGTGGGAACATTATTCTCATGTTGGTAAAACTGCCAGTCACTCCTATAGTCACAAATAGATTAGCATTAGCCTCTCTCTCTCTCTCTCTCTCTCTCTCTCTCTATATATATATATATATATATATATATATATATATATATATATATATATACATATATATATATATACATATATATATATATATACATATATATATATATACATATATATATATATACATATATATATATACATATAAGCAGTGGGAACATTATTCTCATGTTGGTAAAACTTCCAGTCACTCCTATAGTCACAAATAGATTAGCATTAGCCTCTCTCTCTCTCTCTCTCTCTCTCTCTATATATATATATATATATATATATATATATATATATATACATATATATATACATATATATATATATACATATATATATATACATATATATATATATACATATATATATATACATATATATATATATACATATATATATATATATACATATATATATACATATATATATATACATATACATATATATATATACATATATATATATATATACATATATATATATATATATACATATATATATATACATATATATATATATATACATATATATATACATATACATATATATATAGACCCTATACCTACTCTACCAAGCCTATTTTCCCCTTTCTCCTAGAGTTTGGATCCCTATTGGATCCCCTAAACTAATTATTTTTTCCTTTCAGGGTGAAGTCGTCATTTTTCCAAATGGTAAAGTTGCCATTTTGGCATTTTTGCCACTTTTTTGGCAAAATCACCATTTTCATTTTTCATGAAAATGGTGACTTTGCCTAAAAATAAGCAAAATCACCAATTCAATGATTTCTAAATTTTTTCAATGAAATCATCATTTTCAAGAATAGGGACTTCATACGAAGTCACTAATTTCCATTTTGAAATCATTGCTTTGCCTAAAATGCAAATGGTGACTTCACCAATTTTAACCTAAGGCTAGTAATTAATGAGTAATAAATGACATTAATGACAAATTTGATGATACATATTGGTGGTCCATCATGTAGAGGTCATCCATGCTCCCTCACCCAGTAACTGGCATGCCTTCATTCTCCTCCACGTGTCATTTATCTCAACTAACTTTTGCACAAGACTAGAGATCAAATCTCAAATGGGTTAGGGTGAAAATGAATTAATTTTCACCCCAAGGTTGTATATATAGCTTGAAATTTTTAATTTTACCCCCCCTAAGACCTAAATCTTCTTTCAGATGCTCCAAGAGGTCTATTTTTTGCCTTCATGATTTGTTTTGCATGTCTTTTGATCTTACATGCCTTATTTCTTTATCACTTTACCACCAAACCATCTTGTGGGACTCTTCTAAGACATGTTTAACAAGATTATTTTTCTACCTATACCATGTGTTTTTTCAAATGTGCATCTTTATACTCACACTTAGGCTAGAAATGTGTTTTTATTCTTTTCCATCTCATCATAAATCCATTTTACATGTTTTTCTCATAAGCTCCCCTTGCCAATTTTCCTAGGTGCAACAAATTCTTTATTGATCGATTAACAATAGATTTTGCCTTTTTGGGGCAAACTCATTTTCAAATCATGCAATTAAATATGTGAATGATTATAAACACCTTTGGGAAAATCATTATTTTTTGACCAATTTAATGATTATAACCACCTTTGGGTAAATCATTATTTTTTAACCCATCCACCCTATTAGGGAAAACACGTGTGCTACTAATTATAACTAACTTTAGGAAAATTGGTGTCTCACCCTCTATTAATGATTATAACTACCTTTATGAAAATTAGTGCCCCACCCTTTGTTATTGATTATAACCACCTTTGGGCAAATCACTAACTCAACTTCCATTATTGATTATAATCACCTTTAGGCAAATCAATAGTTCAATCCCCATTACCACTATATCATGTCATTTCCTTCATTTTGAAGGAAAGTTGCATCAAGGGCTAATTGACCACTCTTTGGGGTATGAACCTTTCATTTTAATGGCTTTTGAATTATTTGAAAAGACTTTTCTATGCCTATGTTTTTTAATGCCTTCTCAAATAAGGAAAAATTATAAACACTCATTTTTTTCCACTTTGTGTTTAAACAAGGTATTAGATCAATTTAAATCAAATGACACAATTTAATCCTATAAATCACCTAGATATCAAAAATTCATCTATGTAAGGGATATAATGACCTATAAATATGTTGAGGCTTTCTTATTTAGGGCATTACCATGTATGCACCAATAACTTATCTTGGATTCAACCCTAGTCAAATTGCAACTTAGAAAATTGGCATTCTTGGCTTGTTGATTTGTTAATGTTTGTTAATGCAAAGCATTTAAAATAAATCACAAATTCCAAAAACCCTAATCAAGATTAATTAACAAGAAAAAATTCAATTAACTTTCTTAAGTAAAAATTTAAAGTTGAATTAGTGAATTACATTTATCTAAAAAAGGAAATTTTTAATAAATATGAGGTCAAAGTTAAGGGAGATAATAAAATATTTTATTAATTATTAAAATTTTAAGAAAAGATGAGTCATAACCTCATAAATATCTTCTATGAGCTATCATGGCTCATATATCTAAATGAGTTGTCAAGCCTTTATGATTACTTTGACCCAACCTAGGGTTAATCTTTACTCAACCTAGGTTATTTTAGACTCAACCAAAGTTAGAACTAAACCTAACGTCTCTTAGGTAAGATTTAGTTTTTAGACCAATAAATATAAGTTCCCTCACTCTACTCAAACAAGATTTTATGTGTAAGGTTATTCTATAAGAATGTCTTTAAGAAGCCACCAAAGTAATGTTATAGTTCCAAATTGATATCAAGCTTAAAACCAAGCCAAGCCAAACCAAACCAAACAAAGCCACATGTGGCCTTAGAAAAATTATACTAAGGATAATGCATTAATCAAAGTCTCTAATTTCATAAGTCAAGCAAGAACATCTTTTATGCGAACAAGTGGACACTAATTTTTACAAGGGAGGTAAAATTGTTGTATGTTTTTATCTCTTATTTTAAATTTTATTCATTGTGTTATGTTCCCCCTAGTACTTAGGCAAGAGTGGTCTAGTTTCATTGTATTATTATACTTGAATTTTATTGAGATTCACTAACAAGGAACTAATAAAAAAAAATCCTCTTCAAATTCCTAAGATATAATAAGAAAATAGAAATGAGGTAATCTATAAAATCTTGGGTTGAACAGGTTGAATTAATTCTATAGGAATGAAAATAGAATAGTTTGTAAAAGATTAGGTCTAACATGTTGACTTAGTTCTATAGGGAAGAAAAAATTTAAATGGTCTAAGTTTGGATGATATAGTTTTAGTTACAGAAAAGAGAACTAAACACATATGCAACTAGGTCAAATTGGTTGATCTAGTATCAACCCACATCACAAACCTTATATAGAAGCTATTTAACTAATTTCTCAAAAAGAAGATTAGGAAGTTGTAATAAATATTTTTATTGAAAGTGTAGGCTACCAAAGATACTTGATTGTCTTTTGATAGTGTTAGATCAATATTTTAGAGCACTGATTATAGAGAAAGTACCATTCCTATAGCCCACTAAACCCATTTTTAATGGTAAACTAAAAGTAACTTTTTAGTGATAACCACTAACCAATGCACGACACAAATAAATAGATGGATGGATTCTTAAGGTTCAATAAAGAGAGAGATCATAGGCATTTCCAAAATACCATGAGGTAGGTGAAAACTAAAGATTGTGTTTAGATTTATACTATGTATATGAGTATTACGGCAATCCCCTTACTCCACGATATCTATAAATTATAGACAAGGATTATAAATAGAGTATCGAGTAGACTTCAAATAGTAGTTAAGTAGTTTTAAAACTATCAGTATAAATTTTCTAAGAAAATTAAAATAAATAAAAAATAAGAGTGAAAATTAAATTTTCAAAATTTATTTTTTAATTTTTTAAAATTAAATAAACAAGTAGCCAACTAAAAAAGAAAGTGAGTTTAAATACAATCCATGTAGGTTAATTCCATTTGCTTCAAGTAGGATAAAAATAAACAAAATGAAGTCAAGTTGGTTGACTTAGTTATACAAATAGAATAGAATAAGGTTGAGATGATTAACTCAATTTATTAAGACAGTCTAAAAGAAACACAGTTGAGTTAGTCGACTTATTTTTTGGATAGAAAGTAGCTATAAAACTAAGTTGATCTAGTCTACTTAGTTGAGAATATAGGTATAGTTTTATAGAACTAAAAAATTAGTAAAATATTATGATCTTAATGGGTGGATTTCACTAACACCTCAAGGTTTTGGTGTAGTGATTCATTACAAGTGGTATTAGAGCTTTGATTTGGGCAAATTTCTTGCAAATTTTTTTTTAACATCTGGTGATGCATGGCTCTAGGAGCAATGGGAGTGAAAAAACATAACTTAAAATGTAATAAGAATTATTTTTTTTCATCAGCGTAGTATTACTTGAAACACTTTTTTGAAAAAAAAAATATTTTAAAAAAAGAGTCTAGGAAAAAAAATTCCTTTACACAATTGTATTCATTAGATTCATCTTGATGAGATGATCGCAATAGTATATTCTATTGGTACACCTTTTGGTATCAAAATTTTTACCCTAGTGTGCAAAGGTAGTCGTTGGATTTGTCTTAACAAGGCAATCGCAATAGTACCATTTCTTGGTACACTTTTTTAGGGTAAAAACCCTCCTAGGGTTTATTTATGGAAGGTTCAGGTACTCAGGGAAGAAAAGGGGGAAATAAACTCTTGAGACTCCTACCAATGACATGAAATTCAAAACTTTAGATCTGGTGATTTCTTAGCTTTAAGTGGACATAAAGAACTTGATGAGGCATGCTGACTTTATTATAGTCCAAGCTGATATTTTAGGGATGAATAGAGAGATTAATGGGTTTCATAATGAATTATAACATATCACTATGAAATTGGCTACCCTTGCATCTCATTTTTAGCCTAACAACCCTCCACTTTAGCATTCAAATCCTCCTCTCAATAACTCCCATGCTAGTATGAAACTAATGTTGCCAAAAGTGGGCATGTGTAAGTTCAATGGTAAGGATCCTCTCACTTAGATTACCTAGATTGAGAATTTATTTGAGTTGCATCAAAACCCTAGTTCTCAAAAGGTGATAGTGTCATCCTTGTATCTGGAACCTAAGAAATTCATTTGGTACTGGTTTTGTGCTCAAAAGAAAAATAATGGTGATCCTATTACATGATCTATTTTCACTAAGGAGTTGTTGGCTCATTATCATAATAATGTCTCTAAGAACTATTTTAGAAAATTAGCTAAGCTATGGCAAATAAGAACTATGAAGGATTATATTCATTAGTTTTATAATCTCTCTTTACAGGTGGAAGATATCACTAAGAAAAATTTGACTAATATATTTTTGGGTGGCCTCAAAGATAACATCCAATTCAAGGTTTTAATTTTTAACCCAACATCTATATTAGAAGCTATCCTTATGGCATGTATGATAGAAGAAAAGAGATGGTAAAAAGGAAAACTTTCACTACTGGTCATGATCATAACTTTCTAGCACCATCATTTCCACAACCCACTAGATTAACACAATGATAAATTGAGAAGTGAGCCAAAGGGTTGTGTTATGGTTGTGATAGAAAACGGAGCACAGACCATCATTGTGTTGAAAAGAAGTTATTTTACATTGAAGGTTCCAATGATGATGAAGATGATGGAGAAGTAAATGATGAGGATGCAGAAGTTCCTGAGGAGGCATCTGAAGACTTTTATCCTACTATTTATTATCATGCTCTTTCATGTATTAGTACTCCCCAAACTCTTACGATGATGGGTTTCCTTAAGAAATAGAAAGTCATTGTCTTGATTGATTATGGGAGCACACACAAATTCATCCATATTAATTTAGTTGATCATTTGAACTATTTAATCTATCTAGCTCCAAAATTTTAGGTTATGATTACAGATAGCGGTACTATTAGTTATCCAAGTAAATGTCATAGTATTAAGTTGGCCATGGGAGACTACTTATTGGATTCTCCTATGTTTGTTATTCCCATGGATGGAGAAAATATTATTCTGGGAGTCTAGTGGCTCACCACTTTGGGCACTATTGAAATGAATTTCCAAGAATTATTCATGCATTTTCATTCTGAAGATAATACATTTGAGCTAAGGGGATTAAGGGTCAAATCTCTAAAACTTGTTAGCTCTCATCAAATGATAAATATTCTCTATAAGGGTGTTGATGGATTTGTAGCTCACTTCTTTTCCATGGAAGTATAGCCAACTCATCCATCTCCACTTCTTGATCTACAATAAGTGATTAATGCCCCTTTTATTATTTTTTATGACATGCCAAAAGGACTTCCACCTAGTTGCATGCATGACCATGTTATCACACTTATTCCTAGAGTTACACCACCCAATATCAGGGCATATAGGTATCCCTATGCCCAGAAAAGTGAAATTCAAAAGATGGTATAGGAGATGTTAGATGCAAGAATCATTCACCACAGCCAAACCAAATATTATTCACCATTTTTCATGGTGAGAAAGAAAGATGACACCTAAAGGATGTGCCCTGACTACAGAGAACTCAACAAGTACACTATTAAAGATAAGTTTCTTGTTCCTATCAT
Source organism: Torreya grandis (assembly GCA_037957365.1). Taxonomy (NCBI): domain Eukaryota; kingdom Viridiplantae; phylum Streptophyta; class Pinopsida; order Cupressales; family Taxaceae; genus Torreya; species Torreya grandis. The sequence continues at coordinate 477,650 of JARHVA010005275.1, read as the reverse complement.
TGATGATTTTCTAGATGAATTGAAAGGTGCTCTTTATTTTACCAAGTTAGATCAGTGTTTTGGGTATCATCAAATCCAGATACATGATGAAGACATACCCAAAACTGCTTGCAAGACTCATAAGGGCCATTATGAGTTTTTGGTTATGTCTTTTGGTCTAAAAAATGCACCATCTAATTTTTAGAGTTTGATGAATACTATTTTTAATTCATTTTTGAGGAAATTTGTTCTATTACTCTTTGATGATATCCTCATTTATAATAAAAATTAGGAAGACCATTTGCAACATATGAAACAGGTACTCTCCATTTTGAAACAAAATCAATTGTATACCAAACCTTCCAAATGTACTTTTGGGGCTTGTGAGGTTGAATATTTAGGTCATCTAGTGTCTTATGAAGGAGTGAAAGTGGAACCTAAAAAAATCCAAGTAATGGTGAACTGGCCAAATCCTAAGACACTCAAGTAACTCAGGGGATTTTTGGGGCTTACTGATTACTATCACAAGTTTGTCAAAGATTATGGTAGTATTTCCACCCCACTCACCTTTTTTTTAAAGAAAGACTCCTTTTAGTGGATTTATGTACCTACCCAAGCATTTGAACAATTGAAATTGGCTATGTGCACCACTCCAGTATTGGCCACTCCTAATTTTTCCAAGACTTTTTTGGTTGAATGTGATGCATCTGGGTATGATATGGGTGTTGTATTCATGCAAGAAGGTAGACCACTTGAATTTGAAAGTCGTAAACTAAAGGGTAAAAATTAGCATAAGCCCATCTCTGAGAATGAAATGATGGCCATTTTACATGCAGTCAAATAATGGAGACCTTATTTAATGGGTCATCACTTTCAAGTAAAGACTGATCATGATAGTCTCAAATATTTTTTAGAATAATGGTTTTCATTTGAATAACAAAAAAAATGGATAATGAATATGTTAGGTTATGGTTTTGAAATAGTCTAAAAAAAAGGCAAGGACAATGTGGTGATAGATGTACTATCCAGAAAAGATGAATCAATTAAGGCATTGCTATGTGCCATAACCATTTTGCAGGTAGATTGGTTAGCTGAAGCACGATCAGAATGGGAACATGATAGTAATACCCATGATTTGATTCAAAATCTTTAGCAAGGATTAGGTTGATTTGAAAAATTAACATGGAAGGGTAATGCATTATGGTATAAAGACAGATTATACCTATGTAAGAATTCTCTTCTTAAACAAAAAATCCTTCAAGAACTTCTTGCAACTCTAATTGGGGGTCATTCAGGATTTTTGAAAACCTATCACAGAATAAAGCAAGATTTTTTGGGGAAGGTCTCAAGGGGGATGTCCAGAAATATGTGGCTAAATGTATGATCTATCAACAAAACAAAGGCAAAACCATCAAAACCTTGGTCTTTTATATCCTTTATCCATCCCTAGCCAGAATTGGGAAGAGGTATCTATGGATTTCATTATAAGATTACCAAGATCTAATGGTCAAAATTTTATCATGGTTGTTGTGGATCATCATAGTAAGTATGCTCATTTTTTTCTTTATCCCAATCATTTTTTACTAGTATAGTAGCTACTACTTTTCTCAATATAATTCAAAAATTGCATGGGACCCTAAGATCATTGTCAGTGATAGAGATCCCATTTTGCCTAGTAATTTTTGGACTAAGTTATTTACATGTTTGGGCACCTAGTTGGCTCATAGTTCATCCATTATCCTCAATATGATGGATAAAATTAGCTAGTCAACAAATGTCTAGAAGGATATCTCTATTTTTTTGTTTTTGATAAATAGGATAAATAGGTTCATTGGCTACCACTTGCTAAATGATGGTATAATACTTTTATTCATAATTCTTCCAAAATGTCTCCTTTTGTGGCACTATATGGATACCACCCTCCATCCATCACTTCAACCTTTAAGGTTCATCCTAAGTTTTATGCAGTTGAATAACATATTCACCATCCATAGGAAGTCCTTACAAGTTTGCATGAAATTTTAGCTATGGCCTAGAATCACATGAAGCAACAAGAAGATCAACATAGAAGTGAGAAGAATTTTGACATTGGTGATTACATCTTTGTTCACTTGTAGCCATACAAACAGATGTCATTGAAGCAAAAAAAAAAAGGATAAAAATTTGTCCCTTAAGTATTATGGACCTTATTAGATCTTGAAAAAAATTGGCAGTGTGGCCTACAAGTTACAGTTTTCTTCATCCACTTGCATACATCTAGTATTTCAGGTATCATGCCTAAATAAATTCATTGGAAATAGAGTTGTCATTCAAACATAATTACCATAATTAGATGAGGAAGGTAGATTTGTTCTTGATCCTGAGGTGATCCTTCACAAGCTCACCAATTAGTTGTGTTTCAAAGAAATTATAGAGTACCTAATCAAATAGAAAAATATTCCATGTGAAGATGCCACTTGGGAGGATGAAGAATTTACACGGCAATATCCAGAGTTGCCACAACATTGAGGACAACATTGTTTTGAAGGGGAGGGGCTTGTTATTCCCTTAACCATTGGTATATCTAGGGATATGTGTGGCCAACTTGTGTCTTACATACCTCTTTTATTTACTTGTTACATTTCTCTATGTTCTTAAATAGGTCAGCCTATGGAATAACATTGGCTAAGTATACTATATATAGGAGGTATTGGTTAGTCTTTATTCATTATGTTAAGTATTTTTCTATTAGTGCATTGTTGTGGAGGTTTCCCCCTCGAAGTGGATTTGCTATATTATCTAGTATTTTATTCTACTGTCAATTATTGCTATGTGATCTCTTATATTTGCTTATTGTGTGTGATATAATATCATTATATTTGAACATCTAAGTAATTTCATTACAAGTGGTATCAGAGCCTCCACCCAAGTTCAAGTCATGGATCGGGTGGCTACGCCATCATGGTAGTGTTCGTCTGGGGCTCATACATGCAAGGGATCCTGGTGGTATAAGCACAAATCTATCCTAGAGTCTGAGCTTTAAAAACATGGTGGGATGTTATGATCTTAATGGGTGGATTTCACTAATGCCTTGAGGTTTTGGTGTAGTGTTTCATTACAATGAAAGTGAGTTTAAATATTATCCATGTAGGTTAATTCCATTTACTTCAACTAGGAGAAAAATAAACATAATGAAGTTAATTTGGTCAACTTAGTTATACAAATAGAATAAAATAGAGTTGAGATGATTGACTCAATTTATTAAGACAGTCTAAAAGAAACACAGTTGAGCTAGTCAACTTATTTATTTGGATAGAAAGTAGCTATAAAACTAAGTCAATGTGGTCCACTTAGTTGACTGTATAGGTATAGTTTTACAAAACTAAAAAACTAGGAAAAATAATATTAAAATTTAAATTTTGAAAAATATAAATAAAAGGGAAATTTATTAAAATTTGATAGAAAGAAATTAATGAGTTAGTTAGAGTGAACTTAGAAAATTATACATAGTTGACTAGGTTGATGTGGTAGTTTTCCTAAGGATGTTGAGTTTTTATTTTGAACTATGGTGTCCAGATAGAATTTTGAACTTGTATAGGTAAATACAAAATAATTAGATACAGTCGAGATGGTCAACTAAGTATAAATAAAAATGATAAATGATAAAATATAATAAAACTATGTCGATTTGATCGACCTAGCAGTTTGAAAGAAAAAAGCAGAAAATAAAAGAATAAATTAAATCGATTCAATTAAATGTGAAAAATAAAGAAAATAAACTATATATATTGATTGATCTAGTTTTCTAATACTGTAAATTTTTTAAAATAAAATTAAACAAAATTGGTAGGCTCACCTCAATTGGAAAACCTATAAAAAGATACGTAGCTAAGTCGACTTGGTTGAGGAAGGTGTAAAAACATACATAGAGAGCTAAACAAATACAATGGGGTTGACTAAGTATAAAATGTGTGCATAGAGTGTTAAAATAGGTTGACAAGGTCAATCTAGTTATTTCTAGATAAAAATATAAATTTGTAAGGGTTAGATTCATGTTAGGTTCACCAAAATATATGCAAGTGAAACTAGATAGTTTTATAACTTATTTTACTCAATAATATTGAAGCTCATAGAAGGTAATAAACTAAAAAATAAACTTGGGAATATGTTTAAGTCAGGTTCATGACTAATAATGGACCTATAAACCTACACGAATGGAGCTCTTATCACACTATGGATAAGGAGAGGTTTCCAAGGCCTCTAGTCAAATGCCATTTTGTGATAACCCTAGTTAGGTCTTATGATTGTAAGTAATATTAAGAAAGATAATCTACTAAAAAAATATGAAAGATAATTTAGTGCTCACCAAATCTTTTGCCACAAATGGGGAAGATGATAATAATGCAAATATAAATTTATCTATAACATATAAATTATCTAAACAAGGAGAGATACAATTTACTATATATTAACTCTGCAACATCTACTTATCCAAATATGAAGGGTTAGGAATATACTTATTAAAGTGAAACTATTGTACCTTAATATCTCCCTTTGCCAATGGTGTTTTTCAAGAGCTGTTTGTGGGATTGTAAGGATCGCAAGGATAAATCAGCTCTATGCTACTAGACTTATCCTATACATCCAAGACTTGCACAAGATAAGTATTACTTCTCTAAGGAAAAAAATATAAGCAATGAAATCTCATATTGATTGTATAAGTAGATTTGTGAGTAGTATTGATGCATAATTGATTTATCCATACTAAAAATGAAATGAAATGGGGTATATATATCTATGTATTGACCCTAAAGCCTCCCAAGAATTTACCTAACATGGTTAGCTCAATCGACCTTGTTAGGCATCAAGTAGAGTCATTAGGTCTCAAACTATGTTGGCTTAGGATGACATATTTCTATAATGTGTGCTAAATCCCAGAATGTGGTCGACCCAGTTGGCATAGTAGAAAACATGGTAAAATGGGGTTTTTATTAGTTATGGGATATTTTGGGTAGTGAGTTGCTAAGGAAAATATATCAGCGGGGATTTAATGCTTAGTAAAATGGATCGGAGTATCTTGTATTGGTTTTAAGTGTTGGTATAGGGGCCAAAAATCTTATGAAGTGCTAAAGGTCTAAGAAATCCTTTCCTAATGCACCCTTTAAGGATTGAAATCAGAGATATTGAGATTTGATGGGTTCTTTTAAAACATAAAGCATAGGTAACTATTAAATTTTAAAAATATTGTGTGTATACAACATGTAGTACATTGATGCCAAAGACAACAAACTTCCCCATATGTGGGGATGTATTCTAGAATTATATTAGGAGGTGGTAGAATATTATCTTCTAGCTAATTTATGTCTAGATGAAATGTATCAATGTATTTTTGTAGCTATCGACATTAAGTATAAGAATGGTTATGTGTATCATGAAAGTAACAAGTACATCTAGTAGTAGATAGTGAAGGTTGGTTATCTATGGTAGAAGAAGAAACTGAGGCATGATGGTGTTGATGTGCATGATAGTCCTTGACCTAGTGATTGGAAACTCTATGGATCTCATAATAAGGCTCATCTTCCCATATTAATGGTAGAGGATCAATCTTAGGAAATGGTAGTATGTCATCACCAATATGATAACTCAAAATAGGGTTAAAACTAGGTTGGACCATATCAAGAGATGAAGTTGTAATGGGTCATTGACATCTCTAGAGGAAGTAAAATAGAAGGATCATAGAATTTGTCAAATTAGTAAGGTATTATCATGTCATAGTCCATAAACATACTCTAAATAATTTTGGCAGTGACTGAAGGAGTAGTGTGTGTGCTCTCCATCTTGGGCCTGTGAACATCAGATGAAGAACTAATATCAATTACTATATCAAGAGGAGCTAAGTGAATAGAAATAAGAAAATGTTGTAAACAAGAATGATATCTAAGTATATAAATATTTTTATATTGAGTGATTCCAACTAAAAAAGGATCATCTAAATAATATCCATCATCATAATCAGGAATGTAAAGGTCAATAGTACATCATTGATGATTTTATCAATTGAAGAGATAGGTAAATTAAATTATTATTTTTAGTTATGGTAAATAGAATTTCATCACATGGTTTTTGATGAAATCAAGGTTTTAGAGGAGTTAATTGAGAAGTTATGTTACAAGAGAGTTCAAAAAAAAAAAAAAAAACTAATCTCGTGTTCATCATCATCAAAATCTAAAATATTAGGTGGTATATTTCTTGTTAATTTAGGATAACCATTATAACCGCTAGTAGAGTTGACATGATAATTAAATCATTACAATTCATGAAATGGGATGTTAGGTAGAGTTTCAAGGGTAAGTATTTTAAAAACACCTCATTCTTAGAATTGATCAAAATTCTAAAGATTTTCGTCTCCTTTAATCTTGTATATAGCAACACTATAGGGAAATTTAACACATTGGCATGTTGACGAGGTGATTGCTCATATGTGATGTATCCAAAGTTAACCAATAGGATATTGTAAGAGACTGGAAAGTTAAATATCATGACTTTAACATGTACCATGACTAAGGGAACTATGATAGGAAGAAAAACACACCCTAAAGGAGGCATTTGTCTTTGATTGTAACATTGGCATGTACTTTACATGAATTTAAGATTGTATTTAGAATATCCTAGTGTTTTAATAAAATCAAGGGAAGCAACATAAGAACCTGAACCTTCATTAATTAAAACATGTTTGACCTAGATATCTCCTATTTTCACACTAATTAATAATGGTGGGTCATCCACATGAAGCAATATCTCGTGAAGAATCATGAAAGAGATAGGAAATTTGAGTGAAAGAGAAGTGTCCATTATTTCATCAACATGGATAGACATTTATTCAAATTAATGAAGGATGTTATCTTTAAGGTGAAAAAAACTAATCCAATCCATTCCTACTATTTGATGAAGAATTTATTAAATTAAATATCAGCCTCACCACAACTAAAATTATATTAAATCCAGAATCAGCATTAGTGTGACTGAAAATCCTAATTTTCATTTGTTCAACAACCATTATACATTCTATTCCAATATTATTATCCATTCAAGACCTATTTTCCATTATCCAATTAGACCATTCACCACATGCCTATCCTTATTTACCCTTACAAGAAATAATATTTTTTATAAAGGCTAGAAAGACATCATGTTTCAAGGTTTGAAGGAAGTATAATCAATAACCAACAAAGATCATGATATTGGCCATCTCCTTCACATCAATAGTATGATTAAGATAGATCTACCATTATGCATAGATATTAATTAGAAAACAAAGGGTCCAAATTTTGCATCTTGTAATCCTCCATTGAGTTGAGATGCTATAAAATCCAAAAAATCAATTAAAAATACAAAAAATAAATAAATAAATAAATTTTTATCTACAAGTACCTTTACACTTAAGGTCAACCCTATCCACATTGTTGACCATTTTTATTTTATCCATTTTAACCATTTAATCTTATTTAACCCATCCTATCTTCTTATGACCATTAATCTTCATATCTTTACCTTGTTATAGAAGTGGAAAGTATCTTGAGAATTATTTTAGACATATCCTAAGTTATTAATCCCATTATGCTAATCTTGTACCATTTGTAATGTTCATATGCCATTCCATGTTTTTAACCCTAATGTTGATTCAAAATCATTTCCATCAAGGTGAAACTATATTAACCTGAGGTTCATTTGGACTATATATGTAGAACTCATTTTTTGAGGTTAACTCAGTCACCCATTTTCCACACTCTCATTGTTTCATGAGTAACCTAAGTTATGCTCTCACCATTTTGTGATTTAACCCATTCTACATCTTATAATCCTTCATTGAGTTTTCATTAAGTTGAGATGACAAAAACCCTAAAATTTTGAAAATCCCTAAAGTAACATACAAATCTCAAAATTTATACAAAAAGGGTTTAAAATCTCCATGAGAGATATTAAGTTGTGCAATTTTTTCTTGCTTTATCATATTATTTTTTGGCAGCCTTTGGATCTATTTTAGATGGCATGGTTTATCACATTTACTAGGTAGGAACCTCATATCTAACCATAACCATTTCCATTTTCCTTTACTATTCTTGATCATGTTCACTCCCATGTCTAGGAGAACTACATTGATCTGAGTTCCACACAGACTATGTAAACAATGCTTGGATGTATGGGACATCCTAGTTCAACTCAGACAGTTTTATTTACCATTCCTTTTTACCAATTTATTTCAAGTGATCTCATCATTTAGTGAGTTTTATCTTTTCTTATTATTATTTAATCAAATCTTTGACTTATCATCATTTTTCTTATATCGTGTATCCTTGAGAAATCTAAATTTGGCATGAATTTCATAGGAATATATGGGAAAGATCCAATTACATGGATAATTTGGAGTTAGCTCAACCACATCTTCCTTTTTCTTTTGTTCCCCGCTTTCGTCCATGTTACCATATTATCTTTGCAATTATCAAAGAACCCAAGAGTAATGACTTAATTTAACACACACATGACTAATTCACTAATGGCTTATTTTATGGTGTGTTTGTGTGATTTGTTTTTCATTATTATATTTGATTGTTCTTGGAACATTTCGTTGAGAAACTAGATGTTTTATGTTGATTTTCATTCAATTTAATTTTGGTCATTTCTTTACATTGTTTGTTTGTTTCTTTTTTCTATTGTCACCTTGACTCAATCCACTATGTTGATATGGTCATCATTATGGTTATTCCTTTCATGTGTTTGTACTTGAGTCCATTCATTGGCATATGTCATCTTTGTGATCATATTTTTGTCATTTGGTGCATTATTTTCAATTATTTATTGGATTAGGGGTTGGTCCTTATGCCCATTACAGTTTGGTCATCATGATGTTTTATATCATGGTACATACCATTTGGTGTTATATCAAAAATCAAGATGATGGAATTTTACTTGGAAATGCCACAAAAATATCTCTCCTTATCTACTTTTCCCCAACCAATTTAATACCTAGTCATCATTTCTTGAAATGAAAGTATGCCCTATTGGGGAAAACCATTGAGATCGATCAATGATAAAATTATCCTTACTAGGGTAACTCCTAACATCATTAATCAAATATGCCCTATTAGAGGACATTATTATGATCAACCAAAACCACCCTTTTGGGGACCATGTCCATCATTTCTTTCATTTTGGCTTCTTCTTCTCTTTTTTGAAGGCCCATTTGTTTCAAAGTTCCTCCCCAATCATCCCATAGAGGGGGAATCTAGGGCTAATTAAGTTCCCTTTAGAGAATCAATGTGAGTGTATTGGCTCATAAATTTTCAAAATGAGAAGAGTGAAGACATTATTCTTCAAGATTTATTAATTTTATTCTTTATGACTTTTCCAATTTTTGAAAAGACATAATTATGCCTAGTGTCTCATAATGTCTTCTCAAATAAGGGAAACATAGGCACTTTATTTTCACTACTCACATATCTAAACTACATACAGAATAACTTTTTGCAATCACACCCAAGTTTAACTAAAAATCTCCAAATGGACCTAATTTACTTGTAAAACTACTAATTTAAATCAAAATCATAATGGCACATCCCTGAATGGGGCAATGGATTATATTGCATCATTTATATTATGATAAATATCTTTTGGAAAAAACTATGTTTTATTGTGATAAATTGCATCATTTTTTTCCAAAAGCTATTTATCACTGTATATGGACTATGAAAGCATAAAATATTTAATCATTTATATTGTCTAGTGCATCTTGAATTAAATCATACCTTTGCAAAGTGTTTTCACAAGGCAATTAAGTGAATAACTTAATTGATAAATAGAAACATTATAAAAGACACTTTTCTTCTAATTTTTTATTAATCCCACTTAATCAAGCCTAATTATTCCTCTAATGGGAAAATCCATGGATTTTAATTATCATATTTTACTAAAATCAAAATTACAATATTGTCTCACCTAAGATGACATCATCAGGAAAGGTGTGAAAGTAAGAGCGCTTATAAGCTCTTGCACCCCTCTTACACACTCAAGAGGACCAATGACTACACTTTTCTTCCAAAATGCCTTCCATACTCCAAAAATGTCTTAAAGTGCCTCTCTTACACACTCCATCTATGAAATTATGTATTTGAGTATTTATCCTTAACCCTCCATCTTAAAATGAGATGAATGGTCCATATTAGTTCATGGAATATATAAATATAACACTTCCACCTCTCATTTTATCAAGCTTTCTAATGTGAACTTACTCTACTAGATTATCTCAAAACTACCAAGCCAAAGCTAAGAACACATGTAGACAAGGAGAGGTGATCCCCATGAAAGGATTCAATCATAGATGAAGACTTATACATCTACAAGCCAAGCTCAATCATTTTATACCAACTTTAAACATATCTTCAAGGAAGGTAAAAGTGTTGTTCTTATCTTTCTAATTTGCATTTATTTTTTGTTAATCACATAACTCAACCTGGGATGAGGCTTGAGAAGTTGTATTTAAGTTTTTTTAAATTTATTCAATTAGGATTGACTAACCTCTCTTGTATTCTTGATTTATAGGTACAACTAATGCAAGTGAAAATTATTTTGTAATATGTTTTAGACTTTTAGTTCTTGCAACTTGATATGTAATGTAGTTTAATAGATCTTAAATAAGTTAAAGTACATGCTAATTGATGTTCTTATTTGAAAATGATTGATGATATGAGCTATACCATAGCCTTATATATATGTGGATGGTATTGTTCATAATATATATAGGGATCTCCTAGTTTTTAATTAAGACCTAGTGACACACGAAAAGCTAACAATAGAATAAATACAAGGGTCTAAACAATTGGTCACAAAGTGAAAATTACAAAAAATGATCAATATATATATGTGTGTGTGTGTGTGTGTGTGTGTGTGTGTGTGTGTGTGTGTGTGTGTGTGTGTGTGTGTGTGTGTGTGTGTGTGTGTGTGGGAAATTACATCATGGTTTGACACTTGCATCAATGCAGGTGTCTAACCATGATGTAATTGCCCATATATATATTTTGATCATTTTTTGTAATTTTCAATTTGTGACCAATTGTTTAGACCCTTGTATTTATTCTATTGTTAGCTTTTCGTGTGTCACTAGGTCTTAATTAAAATCTAGGAGATCCCTATATATATTATGAACTATACCATGGTTTGACACCTGCATCAATGCAAGTGTCTAACCTAGACACATGTGTCAAGAGGCTAAAAACATAGATATGACAAAAGCACAGGTGGGGATCCCAAGGATACATTTAAATAAAATATAACGTAAACAACATATATGCCTAAATAGGTAGATAAATAAATTAAAATAACATGGAACCAAAGAGGTCAACATGATATCGTGCCACTAGATATCTAACTCTCTGTCAGGTGTCCTATAGATGTAAAAACTATGAAAACATGCTTTGAAATTGTGATTGTATCAAATATGTGTATATATAAAGATAATAAGAGATTGGACATGTTAAAAAATTCTCATAAAATATAACTCACTCCATAAAAATGACCCTATAATTATATATTTGGCTTGAACAAAAGAATACTCAATAGGTAATTTTGAAAAATTCCCATCAATGTTTGACACAAAAATATTATTCAGGCTTGAGAAAAATAGACCCAATGGGTAATTTTGAAAACCCCCAATGAAATTTGACACAATAATGTTGTTTTTTATTGAAAAAAAAAATTCAGTGGATAATTTTGGAAACCCTTAATGAGTTTTGGGTCAAAAATACAGTTTTGTCTTGAACAAAAAATACCCAGTGTGTAATTTTTCAAATCCCCAATGAGATATGGCTCAAAAAATGATTAAGGGTTGGATAAGTTTTGTGAGAATGTGGAACTTGCTGAAAAATATAGAAATCCACAATGACTACCTATGAAAAATGACTCAAATATCATATTGGAAACATGTTCTTAACTCTAACACCATGTTAGGAAAGAGAAAGACATAATAAAATCTACATGTAAAGACACCATCTACTAGAAAATATTCAATGAAGATATTACAATAAAAACATAATCATATTACCAAACAAAGGATATACAAATAAGAAAGTGTGCAAAAATCAAAATCTTTTAAAACAATAATACCAAGGATACATGAGTGATCCTTAATTCTTCTAAATGACTACATCTCTACCATCTCACTAGTTGTAATATTATCTAAGACTAGTGAATTATATTATTTTTTCATAAAATACACAAATACTATTTATATAGGAAAAACATGAGTTGAATGGGAAATGATTATTTGTGGTGTGAAAGGTGGAAGCATTTCAAGATAGGTAAACCTATCCCTTGTCACATATGTGAGAATAACTACCATATTAAATGTGCATATTAACATTATTGTACATATAATAACTCTCACCTAGATAAAATAAAATACCTAAGATAGATATTATATCAAGTGTGAATATGATACACATCAATAAATGTGAATTCAAATAAGGACCATATTTGCATGTAAATTGATATTGCATGGTTGAAAAAATGAACAAGATGGGACAACAAACTTTAGGTGTACCCTAACCAATCTAATCCACTTACCACTATAAAATCATATTGAGTATATGTTTATAGGGACCACATAATCATGATAAGAGAGATAAAGAGAGAGAAGAAGT